>JABJVR010003361.1:0-16014 GCA_025773905.1 Chitala chitala | reverse complement strand
TGGTTCCTCTCCTCTGTTGTTGTCTGGCTTCATTCATTTGTATTGATTTCTTCAACTTTCTGTGTAAAGCGCTTTGAAGCATGCTGTTGCGAAAGGCGCTATATAAAAATAAATTGAATTGAAATTGAATTGAAATATCAGCATAAATACCCACCTTGGAGAAAAAAATCTGAACAATAATGCAAAGTAAGTATTTTAAAAAGTTGCAAAACAGAGATGAAAGTATTTCTTAAACCTTAATCACCATTAAGGTCAACATGCTGCAAGCTTTTTGTAAACTTTTGATTTCGGTTGTGATATTTGAAAGCTTATCATCGCTAAACCGCTAAACACATTAGTTTGCTGTTAAAAAACAAACAAACAAAAAAACAAAAAAAGCTGGATCACATTAATTGTACATTTTGGTACATTTTAACCAGAGGATGTGTTTTTTTGTATTCAGTGTGTCTCATGCACTTTAGTAAACAAGGCTTTTACTCTTCAGTGAGCAGCCCTGTTGTGTTTAACCTTTCCCAAGACCTTTTTTATTTTCTTCTTTACTTTAGGGCTTATATTGACAGTCGTTTGTAGGCACAAAATAAAAATGGAAAGTACTATTCACAAATACATGACAATGTAAACATTGGTGGTCACATGCAATTCCTGGGAGTATGAAAGAGCATGAATACATGTCATGCTAATGTTTCCCTCACTGCTCTGCATATTTACTTTATGTCTGAATTCACAGCAGCTGAACAACATGCCTAGCATGTATAAAATAAATTAAATTTTGTAAGTACAAATTAGCAGCTATATATTACAGTTTTCTTCAGCTGCTTACATCCATTACCTGAAACAATGCATCATTCATTCTCAGAACTATAAACACAAATCCACAGTGGTCAAACATATGTTGAAAGACTAAAAGATGATGTAATGCTTTCAGTAAATGACTGTTCTGTTAGCTCAACCTTTGTTCTCGTGCAGCTGCCAGTCCCCCGAAAACTGCTTGGCAATAGAAGCTATTTGCAGAAATATTTCCATTTATAAATAGTACATTGGTGCGGGCAGAATAATTAAATGATATTCTGATTAAACACTTGAGTTCATTTTGTCACCTCCGAAATGGTCTAAGATTACGATCTTGATTTTACATTCATGGGTGAGTGAAAGTCAAAATTTTATTACATAAATATTCATCAGGGTGTGTATTACACACATACAAAGTTTTTCTGGAATTGATGTTATAAGGAAATAAAGTAGAAATAGTTGTTTCTTTACATATACTGATTACATTTTCATAATCAGACTAATCCTAAAAATGAAACACATGCTTTACCTGATGTTTTTCCCTCATGTAACATTAATGAAGATGAAAGTGGGATTGGAGCAGACAACAGTCCCTCTTTCACATCTCATGTTAGGTCCATCTAATAGGCCCTTCCTTCATTAAATTAGTCATTTATCAGACACTTTTATCCAAAGCAATTTACAACATTTCATATCTATCACAATAAGCTAGTGCAGAGTGTCTTGCTCAAGGACGCATCAGGAGGCTAAGCTGGGATTCAAACCAGGGGACTTTTGCATCCTAGCCTGATGTTCTACCCATTGAGCCACCTGGCCACCAAAAATTCAGAAAATTTCCTCAATATAATGATATAGATATTTGATGCTCTAAATGGTTTCAGTTTTATGCAGATTATAGGAAGCAAAAGGAGATACAGGTTTAATTTAATTTAGTTTGGAATCCCAAAAACAGTATCTCTAATGAATGTCAGCACAAACAAGTTGGACAAGCAAAATGACAAATGAAATTGGTCATGATTTGTGCGACCAATCACAGGAAGGTGAACGCAAGTCTATGTGCAGCTTTTAACCCTGAAAATGAGGTAAAAATAGTCAACAGCACTGATTCTCACAAAGCACAAAAGGCAAAACACAAGGGTCAACAAAGAAAATCAAAGCCGAACTAACACCTATGCAAGATGTCTATGAAGATTCTCAGTTGTCCAGGTGAGGTTATCTTTATTCAGTCATTGGTCGTCAAACGTAACAACCCCCTATTCTTTACGACTCTAACCTCACCTTTCTTACACTAATGAGTATATTCAGGAATGGGTGTGGCCTACTACTCTGATAGGTATATAGTGATAGAATCTTCCCCACTTCCATCAGACTGAAGAAGCCATTTGGTAAAAGGTGAAACGTTTTTGCGTAAAGGAGAAAGAAGTCCAGCTGACATGACTAAACTTCCAGATAACAACTATGCAAATAAAGAAACACCAAAGAGGATCATCAAACTTGAATTTAACAACTGGCAAAGACACAAAGATAACACCCAGCCTAAACAGTGAAGAACAGGTGAAAACATTCAACAAAGGACATGGGGAGAGGAGGGGGCATGGCCACACAAAGGCACAGCACAGGCAAACTTTGACATCATTATTCCCACCCCCCAAAAAACAAAAATTATTGAATGTATATAATTACTCTCACATGGTATTTTAAAATAATTAAATATTAAAATTTTAAATATTAAAATACAAGTGTGGTAGGTTGGTGCCCTGCCCTGGGTGTCCCCTGCCCTGCGCCCTGTGTGTTCTGTGATGGGCTCCAGGCTTCCCCGCGACCCTCTCCAGGAATAAGTGGCATAGAAGATGAATGAATGAATGAAAACACAAGTGTTTAAAAGTCTGATGTATGAATCTGTAGCTACTCCTTTGTTATCCTGTGTGTACTGTGTGTTGGTGCTGTCACCATGTCACTTTTGTTGTTCTGTGGATTGATTAATGATCAGAAACACCTTCATACCTAATGTGACCCCAACATGTGGTTTCCCTGGGTATTCATACCACTTGTGGGAAAAAGAAAACACACACACACACACAATCTGTAGGTCTGCTGGATGCACCACCTAAGTCTAAGAACTACTGCCCTGAAATATTAATTTGAGTGGTATGTTTCAAATTCCTGTCTGGTGTAACATACAACCTACTGTGCAAAACCTGCAGAGGAGTGGCCTTGGAAGAGTTGGATAGACTGACCAAATATATATATTTAAATATATGTGTGTATAAAACAGCACAAGTACCCTCACTGTCAGCCTCTAAGGGACTCTCTCATCCTCCCAACCCAGCAGTTTCCTCACAGGCCAGGTTGAAATATGATTTCTCTTGAAAAGCAGATGACAGAATGAAGCTGAGGCTTTATTTCTTCAGCAAACTACTTGCTTCAATAAGAGGTCAGGTGCTGATAATCAGGGCTGGTTATGACAGGATGCTGCCAATCCCTCCTAGTTACCCCATGCTCTACCATCTCATTCCTGCTTGCATTACAAATAGAGAACAAGGTTGCAAACACAAACTGCATGTTAAATATGAATGTCTTGGGCAAAACAATGCATTTTCACTTCCATTTTGAGCCATTTCATTCAGTAAATGCATAAGGAGTTTGTTGCTGCTGTTTTACTTCAGTCCTTGGCTCTCCAGAGGGACTGTGAGTGGTTTTTAATAGGTAGAACCTAAACACATGTGGCTGTAATGAGCCTGCTGTCTGGTATGGCTGCAGGGGACTTTCAGTAGGCATAGTTCTACTGTACATGCACTGTTTATTTCCTAAAGGATTTTACATCCCCCAGCTCACAGAATGAAGTGAATGTAATTTATTAACGATTTACAATGTAACAAAACAAAAATTTTGCACTGGTAATAATTTGGCTGAAACTGATCAGGAAATGTTTAGCATGTAAGTAAATGTTAAATATGAGACTTCTTCTGGGCCTAGATTCTTCCTCCAAAGGCCATTGACACAGTGCAGGCATGCACAGCTCAGGGAGATGTTGCACCACCAGCCTGTACATGCTGGGCTTGCCTTCTGCCTTCAGAACCAAGCTGTGTTCGCAGAACGATACAAATTCAACCATGGGTCATCGGTTCAGGGACGTCTGTTAGATGGCCTTCTTCCCACTCTTCTTCCTGACAGCATCTTCACCACACAATGCTCATGCATTGAATGTAAGGTAGACCTTCCAACCACTGCTGAGCATCTCTGCCAGTCACACCTGTCTTCTCTGTCACCACCTGGGCTGCTGTCTCCTGGCTGTCAGCAATATGTCAAACTGTGACCAACTAATCACCACAAAATACATTAATATTCAGCATTTAATGTATGGATGAATTTAATTGTTTGCCTGTATTTAACCGCTAATAGTTAAACGTTTTCTTTGTAATAAAAGAGATTGAAAAGCTGCTGGAAAGTTTTGCAAACCAAAGTACAGAAGTGACACTCCAAATTTTATTATCAATTATGAAGTACCTGTTCAGTCTTCTCTGAGTAAAATCTTGTTGAAAAGAAAAATAATTCCTACCAACATATAACGTGTATTGAAGGCAATTAGTCGTGTATCCTGAGGTCATGACAAACATTTTTTGAATGTGTGATGAAAGTAGCTGTCCTGAAGAATCTTCATGAGCCCCAGTAATTTACAAGACTTCAGCAGTAATACGACTACCTGTCAGATCAACAAGAACCAGTCAGACTTCATAACAGGGCACAGTAATGCCAAAGACAATAACTCTTTTTCCAGCAACTGACTGTACGCACACATTAATTGGTTCCAACATTAGCTGTTTATGCTAAGTTAATGAATTAAGGTCCACTTGGCTTTTGATGTACTCGAATATGCAGGTGGTCACTGGGTGGTCTGTGAAAGCACAGATTTTATGGGTTGTTAAAGTGTGCATTTCACATTTTCCTGAGCAAATGTTAAGGGTTGTATTGCTTGACAGGGCCTTGGTCACCAGATAACTTCATACAGCATTTCCTATTGGCACCACATGGAGAGAGCAGACCTCTTGGTTTCCTTCCTACAAGTGGCAACTCAGCTGTTATCAATTCTTACCTGCTGCGTTTCCAACTTTCACTTATGGAGATTTGCTTTTTTTACCATATGGCTGACAGATCAGCACACTCCATCCTTTGCCTTGGGTAATCGCAGCTAAGGAGAACACTGCATCACTCAGAGGACCACAGCAATTTAACCTGGGAGCTTACAATGAGCAGAACTTGGGAGTCATGGAAAGATTTACCCCAGGTAAGCCTTTCACCAGCCATTCTCTAAGGGACATCTATACTCATTCTGTTATACTGACCTTTCAATTTCTCAGCCTAAATCCATTTGGATCAAGAAAGTGACAGAGTTTGGTTGATAAACACACAGAGCACATTATCTGTCAAAGCTGCTCCCTGTCGGGGTCTATAGATCTGCTGTCTTCGATAGTGCTGACCTTAACACATGAACAATGACCGACGAGTGAAGGTATTGCCAATCTGTTGTCTGTTTCCTTTTTGCAGCCCCAATTGATTAACAAAAGCTGGAAAAACAGACATGGCTCAAAAATGAAAATGTTTAGGAGTATTGCATGTGTCTGGGGAGGCATTAAAGAGAGACTACAGTGATCTTCAAGGGGAAAAATATGCAAAGGCTACAAATGTCGACTCATCATGCAGACAGAGTTCTGATCAAATAGCACAGAGCTTTCCTGTCCCCATTTCAGAAGTCACTTGCGTATACACATGTTGAGATCTTGATTTGTCTCTTTTTGGTTTCTATTGGAAGTCCTATGCTCGGTTTTTCTATATTTTCATCCTTTTTTTCTTCATTTCCAGTTTTTCTCTCAATGCATCTGGCAAATTGTATTAAGACAAAAAGCATCAGTGTCATTTGTGTACAACAGACGCAAAAGGTTAGGATGTTAACCAGTCAGAAGTGTAAAAGTACTTCTCCCAGCTGTCAGCTTCTTTGGGACACATGCCTTTGAAACAGCACGAACATTTTTGCATCATCCCTCTCTGATGCCAAAGCAGCAGTTATAATCAGGAACAGAAAGAAAGAGAACTGCTTCACCAAGGTTTGACACAGCTGGGGACATTCCCACTTTCCCACTGTGTCATTTAGCTCCAGAAGGTTCAAGTGTGACATACTTGAATTGAGCAGTACCTATTCACCATGGATGTGATTGCAGAAGTACCAGGCACTGATAACAATTCTTCCAGCTGTCTGTAATGAACAAGATCATGTGTGACTTCCTCTTTTTCTTAAACCATAGTTTGAGTAACAAATGAATACCGGTAAATTGCTTACAGTACACATGAACAAATTAACAAGTGACAAATTAACAATGTTATTGCAAGGAAGTATTAAAAATTCTTCTTGCTGCTATATTAAATGAAAAATAATGATTCATGATGTTTAATTAATTAATGGCTAGGAGCCATCAGCTGTGAACAAAATATGTGGCTGGTTGGGAAAGGAATCTAACCATATGTTAGTGCTTGCATGCATTTTTCTTGCAAAGCTGTTATGCGCACAGCCCTTTTCAAGCTGGTGCCCTCATATTGATTTTTAATGGCATAGGTGAGCCGCCTATGGCATTAATTCTGTGTAAAGAATGGCACTGCTGCTTAAGAAAAGATCCATTGCTATCAAACTTTGTTTCATAATCTGCTTCTAAGGGATCTGTGACAAAAAGTCAAGGTGGAGACTGCTGGAGGAGTAATATGGGGTGGGATTTAGAAGCCAAGGGTGGAGAAACAGGTGTTGTTTGTGTCTGCACATGATGGTCTGCTGTGATCACGCTACAGCCATAAAACTGGGCAGACATATAGGAATGTGAAAGCTTTCTTCAATAATACAGCCACGATATATAGCACTTATGTGTTGTTAATAAAGTAGAAAGGTAAATATCAGAAGGAAATATAGCTTGTAAAGTATTCTTTGCAAATATAGGAAGACAGCATGTACTGAATATATAGAGGCAGATGATTAAAACAATGAAAATATTTAATAATGTGGTAATAAAAGTATTCTGCATTTAATAATGAGTAGAGCTGTCATTTGCCTGCAAAATGGCTGTAAGAATGTGTGCTTTGGAAGTAAGTAAGAAAGTGTGCTTTGGAAGCATATAAGAAAGTGTGCTTTGGAAGAATGTAAGAAAGTGTGCTTTGGAAGCATATAAGAAAGTGTGCTTTGGAAGCATGTAAGAAAGTGTGCTTTGGAAGCATGTAAGAAAGTGTGCTTTGGAAGCATATAAGAAAGTGTGCTTTGGAAATATGTAAGAAAATGTGCTTTGGAAGCATGTAAGAAAGTGTGCTTTGGAAGCATGTAAGAAAGTGTGCTTTGGAAATATGTAAGAAAGTGTGCTTTGGAAGCATGTAAGAAAGTGTGCTTTGGAAGCATGTAAGAAAGTGTGCTTTGGAAATATGTAAGAAAGTGTGCTTTGGAAGCATGTAAGAAAGTGTGCTTTGGAAGTGACATCACTCCTTTGTATAGTTCAAGTGCTTCAACTGTGAAGCACATATTTTATCCTTTTTATGTTAATTGAGCTACTCTGCAATGACTATATTATTAATTATATCTGAACAGCATTACAAAATGCCTTCCTCTGGTTAGCATTTAATCTTTGCACTGGTACATTTATCATTTTGAAAACTATCAATATGTTCTTAAATTTATGAATAATAGTGACATAAAATGGAACTTGAACTGAACAACTGAACAAAAAGATTGAACAAAAGTTTTACCTGTATACATTACCAAAGACGCAATAAAATATTTTTCTCAGTCTATAGAAACTTTTTAATGCACTGTTCCAGTCATTTTTGTTTAAAAAAGAAAAACAACAGCTACTTCAAACCAGTTGAAGTCATTATTACATATGCATGATAACCAAGCTTTTTGTTGTTTAATCTCAGATCGTACTTGCTTCCATGCTGCGTCTGTTGCCATGACAATTGTAAAAACATGGTCTGAAATGTAGATAGTTAACCAAGAGAACAGGGTAAACGAGGATTTCTGAATTCTGCAATGTGTGAATAGAATAAAAAAACTGCAATCAACCTCCACAAAACCTCCCAAACTGTATCTTATGCAGCTAATTCAAATATCACTGGTTAATTTCCGGGATGAAAAAGCTGTGAGAATTCCCTGGAGCCGCAAGTGCTCTTGTGCATTTGCCTTGACTTATTGAGCCACCGGCTTGTTTCTAATGAGGATCAGATCTGACTGGCTAAATTGCAGCAATAATAGTACTGTGTGGACTTGCTTTGACACCAGTTGTATTTGTCTGTTATAGCACAGGGGACAAATGCGTGTTTGATTTCAATACCCCAGAGTTAAGCAGGATATGTGGATGAAATGTCAGCCCCTGCTCTCTGCAGAAGCTCTTTTGATAACATGACTGATGATGCAGTGACATCATGACCTTGAACAGAAAAATACAGAGAATACTCTTACACTTGCAGGAAAGCACTGCATCCTCCTTGTTGGTGTCTACATGTGTCTGTGACAGTTAAAGATGTATCATATTACTACTTACTGCACACAATGCTGGTGGAAACATTACAGTTAAATTATGAAGCAATATGCAAATGATTGCTCTCCACTAGACAACATACGCAGTGATGTGTAGATGCTGCTTCAAAGAATACACCTGTGTATCAGGTAGCATTGTCACAACAAACACACAAGATATTAAATACAAATGCATGTTTGATTTCAAATTCAAGTCATATGTACAGTGAGCCTTGGCACTCCACTTCGAATGCATATGACAAGGGTACAGTAAACATACACACAAATTTGCAATCTTACATATTTAGACAAGATAACCAACGTAACAAAGTAAACAAATCACAAATAAATGTTGTGACTAGAATAATGGTAAGTGAAAAGGGAAGAAAACAATAAAGGGAAGAAAATTGTAAATAGAGCAACAGTGTCATATACTACATACAGTCTAGTCTCATAAAGGGTATAGTACAGTGATGTTGCAGTTATGGGTTCTTCACCATAATGATGGCTTGTCTATAGAAACTGTTCCTAAGCCTGGTTGTTGTAACCAGATGCTGTGAAAACATCTTCCAGATGGTAGGTTTTGCAACGGACCGTAAGTATGAAAGTTTGCATCCCATGATGTGCTCTGCAGTCCTCATGACCCTCTGGAGTACTTTTTGGTCTTTGACAGTGTAGTTGCCATAACAGACAGTTATACATCCAGTGAGGATCCTCTCTGTTGTGTATCTTTAGAAATACGTAAGGATGTTGGAAGCCATGCTTGCACAGGAAGTAGAGTCATCTTTGGTGTGCTGTTCAGGCAATGGTATCTGTGTGAGAAGACCATATGAGATCAACGGTGATGTTAGCACTAAGCACCTTAAATTTGTTTAACCTCTTTATCTAATTTCTTTCAATGTGTATGGAGGCATATGACTGCCTGAAGTCTACAATCCACTCCTTAGTTTTACTGATGTTGGAACAGATATTGTTGAGCTGGCACGAATGTGACAGAGTACAGCTTTCCTCCCTATAGACCTTCTCATCTCTGTCAGTAAAAATACCCAGGATGGTTGTGTCGTTTGGAAGATTTTGTGATGACATTAGAGCTGTATATGGCAGGGCAGTGATATGATGCCAAAGAGTATAGGACAGGGCTGAGTACACAACCATGTGGAGCCTCAGAATTACTGTATATGCGGTAGTGTTGCCAAGTTTCACTACTTGAGTTCTTTCCATCGAAAAGTTCAGTATCCAGTTGCACAGACCATTCCTCAGTCCCAGAGATTGTAGTTTAGCAATGAGCATGGCAAAAATTACGGTATTAAATGCCAAACCGTAATCTGTAAAAAACATCTTTACATAGGTATTGCCCCTGTCCAGATGAATCCAGTGTGCACTGCCATGGTAATAGCATTGACTATGGAATGATTGGGGTGGTAAGCACATTGAAGTAGGTCCAGGACTGCAGGAAGGAGAGAGCAGATGTTTTTTTTTAATTATATGGTCAAAGCACTTTATGACCACAGAAATCAGTGCAACAGGGTGATAGTTGTTTAGACAGAAGACAGCTGTCTTCACTGCAGGCATAATGGTGGTCATTTTAAAGTATGTAGGAATTACTGACAGACTTATTGAAAGAAAAATTCCAATGAGTACGCTTTCCAACTGCCTGTCATGACCCTTGTGTCCCCTAGATGTAACCCTTTCTACTGCTCCCATTGTGCTGAGTCATTGTTACCTTATCATTTGTACCCTGTTGGTTGTATCTAGCCTTTGTTACCCTTGTGACCCAATGTTAATACCTTATTTTGCCCTTCATTAAAGCCTCCCTTTTTGCGCATTCGACCTTGCATTCTAGGGCACAAATGTTACAAGTGGCACATGTGCCTTGTTTGCATTTACTCTCCTGAAGGGTACGTTCATGTCTGACACTGTTGCAATGAGGGTGGGACTACTTTAGGCTATGGGGAGCTTGACAACAGTATGGATTCCTCTCCTTAAATCAGCCATAAAAGGTGTTCAGCTCATCAAACAAGAAAGTTGCATGGACTTGTTACTAATTAAATTAGTCATTTAGCAAATTTATCCAAAGCGACTTACAACATTTCACATGCATGTTACAATGAGCTAGCGTTGGGTGTCTTGCTCAAGGATGCACCAGATGGCGGGATTCGAACCAGGAGGCTTCTGCATCCCAGCCTGATGCAACCCATTGAGCCATTGAGCCACCCACTAGATAGCTGAAATGCTTACTAGACCAGACTAAAGTAAAGAAGTAGACTTCAGGTAGAAATCTATAAATATATGTGAAACAGCCAAAGAAGACATTCAGCAAAGCAACAACTTAATGACATATATGCATGCAGAGTGACAAATGTATTAATTTATGCTGCATTTTTATGAAGTACTGCATGATAATGACCTTCTTTCATGTTTTACATGAAAGAAGTATCATGACATACATGATTTTACATGAAAAAAGTGTCATACGTAACGACCCCCTATGTTTTACGACTTTAACCTCACCTTTTTTACACTAATGAGTCTGTTCTATTTCAACAACCACAAAGCCCTACAGTGCATAGTGAAGACAGCAGCAAAGATCATCGGTGCTACACTCCCTCCCCTCCTGGACATTTACATCACCCCACTAACCCGGAAGGCAGTTGGGATAGCAGGTGACCCCACCCACCCCTCACACTGCTTCTTCAGTCTTCTACCATCTGGGAGGAGGTTCAGGAGCCTCCAAGCCCGAACCACCTGGCTGAAGAACAGCTTCATCTACCAGGCTGTCAGGAAACTGAACTCTCTCCACCTTCTGCCCCCTACCTCCAGACACACTGAACTGTAGCACCCCCTCATCACACAATGCACAAGCCACTTTACTCAAGTCTGACAGATTGGGTGATCTATTGGATGCGTAGCTTTCTAGGTTGCACTATTTCATTTCCACATATGTATATATATTTAAAATCTTTCCATGCTGCTATTGCATCCAGCATTCATCCACTTCTGTCTGTGTTACATGGTGCTTGTCTTTCTTTTTTTATCTAGTGTTATTTGGTATCTGTCTTTTCTTGTGTGATATCTGTATTACACCGCGGAACTAAGAGAAACGTAATTTCAATTCTCTGTTCTGTACATATTGCAGAATTGACAATAAAGATGACTTTGACTTTGACTTATTCAGGAATGTGTGTGGCCTGCAACCCTGAGAGGTATATAGTGATAGAATCTTCCATCAAACTGGAGAAACCTTTTGGCAAAAGGTGAAATGTTTCTGCATAAACGAGAAAGAAGTCCAGTTGACATAACTCAACTTCCAGATAACCTCACCTGGACAACTGAGAATCGAATCTTCATAGACTTCATGTTTTACAGTTTTACTTTTTTCCTTAAAGATTGAAACAGAACCTTTAAGATTCTGGGTTTCTTTAATGTTATGAAACACAAGAATATGTACTGCCCAGTTTGTCTGGAAGAAAAAAAAATAAAAATAACATTCTGCTGACAATTTATTTTGAACAAATAAAATGTTACCTAGCAACCATATAATTTTCTCTATATTGACATAGATAACACACTGGCATTATCATTTAATTGCTTAGCTGGTGTTTACCTGAAGTAGATATTGCGTCTATAGTTGGATTTTTACTGGCACAGTTACATTTAAGTTGCAGTAATTATAACCTGCAGAAGGTTATGTTGCAGTACTGTATGACTTGCAGAAAACAATGTTACAGTGCTGTGTGAACTGCAGAAAATTATGTTGCAGTACTGTATGACCTGCAGAAAACAATGTTGCAGTGCTGTGTGACCTGCAGAAAACAAAGTTGCAGTGCTGTGTGACCTGCAGAAAACAAAGTTGCAGTGCTGTTTGAACTCCAGAAGATAATGTTACAGTACTGTATGACCTGCAGAAAACAATGTTGCAGTGCTGTGTGACCTGCAGAAAACAAAGTTGCAGTGCTGTTTGAACTCCAGAAGATAATGTTACAGTACTGTATGACCTGCAGAAAACAATGTTGCAGTGCTGTGTGACCTGCAGAAAACAATGTTGCAGTGCTGTGTGACCTGCAGAAAACAATGTTGCAGTACTGTATGACCTGCAAAAATAATGTTTCTGTAATGTATGACCTGCAGAAAATAATGCTGCTGTCACGGCCTGCACCTCTCTTGTTCTTCCCTGGCCACTAGGTGTCACTATTTCCCCTGTCAAAATGCCTTTTTTGCATTCCCCCCCTTGCAATTCTTTGGTCAATTGTATCACCACTGTCACCTGCTTCTCATTTCCTCTTGTTCCCTATTTAAACCCTATCTTTTGGTGTTCCCCTTGCCAGCTGCTGGAGTGTTAGAGTGTTGTCATAGTGTTAGTCAGTATTGTATTCTGTTGGTTGTTTTTTTTTCTTTTTCTTTTCCACTCTCTCTCAATGTTCCACAGTTGCTCTGTATTGATTCCCTCCATCTGTGTAAGCCCTTCTGCAGTTAGACTCAGCCTTTCTCTGTGTTCCTACACTTCCCCAACATTACAGTACTGTATAATCTGCAGAAAACATCCATCCATTCATTTTACTGCCTTATCCAATTCAGAGTTACGGGAAGCCTGGAGCCCATCTCAGGAAGCACAGGGCAGGGGACACCCTGGGCGGGGTGCCAACCCACCACAGGGCACATGCACACACTACAATTTGCAAATGCCAATCAACCTAACCTGCATGTCTTTGGACCGTGGGAGAAAACTCACCAAGCACGGGGAGAACCTAACTCTAACTCCACGCACACAGAGTCGAGGTGAGGTGGTCCCAATGGTGCGAGGCAATGGCACTAACTGCCACGCCACTGTGCCACCCCTGCAGAACGCAATGTTGCAGTATTGTATTTTTTCTGTTGTTTCACACTGCATAATCTCCTTGTGCATTTTATTTGTTTGAGGTCTGAAGAAGAGTGAACAAGCAGAATATTTTACAGTGCCAGTGTTTTCTTCCTGTTCTAAAATGTTAGTTAGCATCAACTCTTAACCTGTAAAGGAAGCATCCTCTTTGACTCTTTGAGTTTCTTACCCTTAATGCTTAAACATGCATTGCTCTTGTAGGATACTGTTTAGGCCCCTAAACTGAACAAAATCAAAAGTAAATGTCAATTTTATTTTAAGGGTAAAATGGTGCCCTGCCCAGGGTGTCCCCTGTGCCTTCTGGGATGGGCTCCAGGCTTCCAGTGACCCTGAATTGGATAAGCAGTGTAGAGAATGGGTGGATGGCTGGATGGTACAATGGTATGTACAATCAAAAGCCACTTTTTAATTGTATGGAACCTTTTGTGGCCTACAACAGAACTCTTTTTGTTTTACTAAAATATGTCATGTTAGATTTTAACAATGAAATAATGTTCTTTAGATTTAGTGCTGTTTTGTGACACTTTTAGAGTTGCAGCCTTTAATCTGAGTTGTGACACTGTTTTTTATATGGATGCGTGGAGTTGTTGTTTATGCCCACATGTAAATCATATGAACTGGACAAATATAAATTGGTGTATATGTGCCCTGTATATGCTGTATCCAAGTTTTCTAGGCTACCTGGAGACTGCTAGTAATGGGAGGATATTCATCCATCATCAAATCACTGGTCTCTGCAGGTTCACAGGCATCATCCAACTGTTTATCCTTTACAGGTTAACAAGCAGCTCGGAGCCTATCCCACGCAGCCTAGGGCACAAGCCAGGGTACAAATAGATTTGGTTTCAACCCACGACTACTTGTCTATGACAAAGATGCATTACCACCCATCCACCATGTCTACGAGGAGGGTGGATGTGTTCATTTATAGCCATAGACATACGTAGTCAAGGAAAGCATGAGTTTATTCCACGTTAAATGACTTTTTGGAAACAAAATGATCTTTTGATCTCCAGAATGTGTGTTTTTTGTGATGTCTCAATATTTTTATGCAGTGGCACATGCTACTGTGTATTCTGCTGGACACGTAATTTCAGCTACTCGATGCACATGCAGACATGAACCAAATAGGTGAATTGTAAATTTTCTGAATATTCAGAAAGTGCATAATAATCCTTAGTTTGAAGTTTTAGATAAATTTTCAAAGAAAAATTCCAACCTGTAAATTAATACTGAATGGCAATTACTGTACATAACAATGAAAGGCACTGCCAAACATCACATACTTTGTTAACTCACATACAAAGCAATATTGTTGAAGGTTAATAAATTTAGTCTTTTAAGATGCCACACTTTGAAAACATCAGTGTTTAGAATGTTTACATCCTTTTAATAACCAGATTTAACCTTCTCCTGATGCATTAATAATAACCTTGGCTATAAAACCTTTTTTTAGGCACACGGTACAAACTATGTTGGGAACAATAACATTTAAATAAACTGAAAACTGAATTAAAATTTAAAGTAATATGCAAAGGAATACATCCTAAATAAATCATTGCTATAAATCCAAACTTGCAGCAGAAATCATAACATTGTTTACATAGTGTATCACCATCTTACCCTAGACATAATAATCATAAAATTTTTTTGATGTTGCCATAGTTATGTTTAATTTGCTTTAAATAAGGTTAGTTATAGTGGTGTGCATATTCCATATTTATGTCCATTATGTGGGAAAAATTTTGCAAATTTTGCACATTATCTGCAAAATTTTCAAGAAAAGCAGCACCCGAATAAGGCTGTAGTAGTGCAAGCGACGAACCTGTTTAACGACAATGCAATGTCACATTTCAGCGAAATCCTCAAATAGAAGCAAAAGTGAGTGTCATTGGTTCATGTTAAATAATATTAATGTTAGGATGCCCAGGAGGGGCTAGGTAGCCAGTCAACCTTGGGCCCCCAGAGGTTTTTTTTCTCTACACTGTGGAGTTTTTGGTTCCTCTCCTCTGTTGTTGTCTGGCTTCATTCATTTGTATTTATTTCTTCAATTTTCTGTGTAAAGCGCTTTGAGGCATGCTGTTGCGAAAGGCGCTATATAAAAATTAATTGAATTGAACTGAATTGAATAAATACAAATGAAAGGAAAGACATTCCAGTGAGTCAAAAGATGACAGTGAATCCAAAAGGCGTAAATGAAGTGAAACCGGTAGTATTAGTGAAAGTCGTTCAAGAGAAAGAAGTCCCGAGATTCCTGATGTTCTCATGGAAAGACATTCTACTTCCAAGCAATAACCCTACTCCTCCTCTCCTCCTCCTCCTCTCCTCTCCCTCATCTCCCTCATGCCAGCCACAACTCTTTTCAAAGGTAAATGCAGGTTAATTTGTTTTATTTTTACTTTATACTGTGTATTAATCATTTTCATTTGTTTCCGATATTACAGATATTAATTTGTCCATAAAATACCATTAAAAATAATTTTTATATGAATATTTTTGGGTGTGTGGAACGAATCATCCGACTTTACATTATTTTCATATGGGAAAATGCACTTTGATATACGAGTGCTTTGGATTACGAGCACTGTCGCGGAACAAATTACGTTCGCAATCCAAGGTTCCACTGTGTGTGTGTGTGTGTGTGTGTGTGTGTGTGTGTGTGTGTGTGTGTGTGTGTATACTCACCGGCCACTTTATTAGGTACACCTGTTCAATTGCTTGGTAACACGAATTGCTAATCAGCCAATCACATGGCAGCAACTCAATGCATTTAGGCATCTAGATGTGGTGAAGATGACTTGCTGAA
>JABJVR010003360.1:0-16016 GCA_025773905.1 Chitala chitala | reverse complement strand
GTCTTCTCCTCAAATACGCCGCTGCTACCTGTGGCCGTACAGCAATCTTTCCTCCTAGGTTTGTGTGACAGTTTCCTGCTGATCAGTGTGAAACCTTTCCTGGGGACCCCTTCTCCTTGCTCTTTATAAATTCCAGCTGTTAACAACCTCTCTCAGCCTTGATTCTAGGTCGCTGCTGTGCAAACTCTGATTTGGTGGCAGTGGTGGGTCTGTACCTCTGTGCACTGTTTAGAAAATGACATGCAATCAACCAAACTGTAGGTCCCAGGGCCTAGAGACTGAAAGTTTAGGACAACATAAAGTCACCCTTCTTTTTTAATTAGCTGTTTATCTCCTCCATCATTGACTTTGATTGCCCTAGTGCTAAAGCCATGTGTGCTAATTGCAGTGACCTTGATTATGTATTTTCTTTGCCCTCCCATCTCTCCTAGTGCACTGCCCATACACTTACTTGGTTGTTAAAAATGCCTAATCAGTTTGCCAGTGCGTGGTTTCATTTACATATTTGATTTGGCTTCGGAGTAATTTATGGTGTCACTCAAGGAGGTTTATCTGTCAAACCAGACAGGTGGTAGCTGGCACTCTTCAAAATGAAAAGGGCTAAATAAACCTGTGTGTTGGATTCCACTTACTGTCTTGTTCCCTTTGTGGCGCTCACGGATGTTAGGGTTTTAATGTGATAGAAAGAAAAAAAAAAAAAAAAAAAGAAAAGCTTCACAGTTTTTCTTTTATGCACTGTGAGAAATTTTGGGGTTTTTGGTTCAACAGTGAGCAGACTGCAGACTATGGCAGAAATGCTCTCTTCAGGCAGCTCATATTTGTACAGTTACTTACACTTGCATTTCCCAAATGGTTGTTAATTGCCCTGGAAATCCAATAGCACTTTTTTTACAGTGAACCCTGCACTAAGAACAGCTCTTAATCACAATATAGGACACTGGCGAAGTGAAGATGCTTACTGTTTTGTTTACATTACTTTTATTATTATTTTTATTATTATTATTATTATTATTATTATTAACCTTCTTGTTTGTGTGTTTTAGATGTGGCCAGTAGTTGCATGTTTATCCCTGTATGTGAGCAGTAACGTACTGATGGTAGGACTCAGGGTGTAAACGGGAGTGTCAGTAAATGGCTCAAACCTCACTCCCCTTGCCTAACTCTTTCTCTGGCTCCCAATGCCATCGGGTCCTGTAGCTAATTAGTCCGCTGCCTCTCTTCCTCATTTTTCTCCCCTCTCTTCTCTCTGCTTGGTTGCCATGGTGATATCTTTTACATTGAGATGTAGGTCAGAATGGGAGCAAACAGTTTCCAACTGGTCTAGTTGCCCATGTTGGGACTTTCAGACGGGCTCCGGCGTCCGCTCGTAGGTCATGTGTTGGCCAGGGGCAACGGCTGTGGGTGCCGGTGTGGGGAGAGGCAGACCTGGCTGGCCCCATTGGCTGGTAGCACTGGAGCTCCGAGTGCATGCCCACTTCCTTCACAGTCGACAGCTGTGGGTACATGTGCAGCAGCTGTAAGAGGGAGAATTCAGAGTGCACGTCGGGGAACAGTGACTGTTACAGTATCCAAGTGCTTTCCCTTTCTTATCATATGAACATAAGGAAGTACAGAAAGGAAATTGTCATTTCTCATTGCTGTGGAGTGGAATGTTATGCAAATCACACCTTTTATTTGTAACTGAACAAACTGAAATTTATAGTTTAGTCTAAAGGCCAAGGACGTTGACCAGGTAGAATGGGTGGATGTGGCTGCCATGAGAAGAGATATCACAGATAGACTGGGGTTGGTGTGTGTGTGCACACATGAACATCTGTTTTGTATGTGTGCATGAGTAGTGGCTGTGGAACTGAGGGGGCAACTCTCTGTGATCGAGCCAACGTTGCATTAAATGACCCTCCATTAGGAGTTAGGAAATGGGTGTCTGGCCAGGGGTGTGCAGGGAGTTGGAAAATCAGCATCCAGAACAGGGGGTTGGCCTAATGGAAGGGCAGGGCATTACTGGCCATCACGACACGTCAGACAGATCCCCTGGGATGGTCAAGAAATGTGTTTCCCAGCAGCATCCATATCCCTCATAGTTAGCCTCTTCCCACTCATAGCCGTCAAGTGACAATGCAGCCCTCGCTGCTGATACTGGCAGAGGTGATCTTGGTTTTTCTCCCTCCTGTCCAGCGCGCTGTGTACTAAATCCCATCCATCATGCTGCTTATCAAGCATGACGAAGCGGCTCTCGTGTCATGCATAAGGCAGGTCGAGGTGATGCTGCGGTGTCTACAGCTCCAGGTTCCATTGCACATGTAATGGACTTGGTAAACATTCTAGAATGATGGCAGCTGGGGGGGGCACTGCATCAGAAAAGATTATATACACAGGAGGTAATTTGACATGAAATTATAGCACACGTTTTCTTTTGGCACTCTCCGAACCAATAAGACGGGACAAGTAGCCATCTAATTTGAGCTCCGACTTAGTGGTAGAAATCCCGAGTCGTCCTGAGCTCTGATTGGCCTCCGCCGCTCTTTCAAGGATCACGCTGGTTGCCGTGGTATTGATAAGGATGAAAGTTACCTTCTTTGTTGTTACCTGACAGGCATGTGGGAGAGGTGGGCTGGATGTAAAGAGAGGGGAGAGGATGTGCTTCCCCTGTCCCATTAATGATGGAGGAGGGCACAAACAGAAACCAGTATGCTGAGATATGCGAGGCAGCTTGTGGTAGGTCCCCCCGGGAGGTGGCCACCAACTTCTCACACTTCTGATGGACTCACAAATGGACAGAGAGCTGCTGGAGTTTATCAACATATTCCTTTAATGTAGCCTCCCCCCATCACTTGCATGTACACACACATGTATCAGCACAGGCATGTGTGCACGTGCAAACACTCTCTCACACACACACACAGCATCTCACACACACACACACACACTTTGAAAAATTGCCTTATGTGTGCTCTTTAGCCGGCGCTCCCAGACTCCCCATTTAGAGAGGCTGGCGCTGGTTCTGTTGGGACGCCCTTCTCACCCAGTTACTGAGTGGTCTTATTAGGCCCAGAAAGGCTGCTGCTCTGTTTCAGTGCCCTGGGGACTCTGCTGCAGAATTGCTTGCCATCATGTGCAGTGTGACTTGCTTTATCCAAATTAAACAAGGGGGATGAGCAGAGCTGCTCTTCCCTTGAGCAGCTTCACAGGCAACAATCAATGTCAAGATCACCTCCCTCGTTGTGAAATGAAAAATGTTTTATGTTGTGCTTATTTAATTGACCTACTTCAGCTAGTTGCTCTGGGTTTTTTTGTCAGAAGAGGGCCATTCCGCAAATGTCCACGATCCGGTTATAGCTTGCATCTTGGTTGTTGGGCTTTCGGGTAATTTCGTTCGGTAGCTGAGCTTTTTGGTGCTCGGACGTTTGTAAGAGTGCTTCAGATGTGATGGGAATCGTGGTTACCGTGCCTTCATGCAGACGGTCAGGCTAGGCCATGCATTTGTGTGACTAATGTGAGGAATAATTAAGGAAGGTAGATGCAGAGGCTCGAGCGAGCTGGTGTGTGTGGGTGCTCGGATCTGGCGCTGTTTGTTTGTAAGCTTGCTGATGAGCCCTCAGTGCCATGTCATCTGCTCGCTTTGTCTCTTCAGTCTTACTTAAGGAGTAAAATACCGGTTTGCTCCATGTGTCTTTCTGTGCCTTTATCAGTATTAATGTCATGCGTGCAGCTGGAAAGTAAAAAGCAGCGCGGTGACACGTGTTCCGACAGAGGGGTGTCTGCAGCTGCTGTTTGCTGCCACTCTCTCCGGTCGTCTGGTGGTGCTAAAGAAAGAGACCGTCTCGTCCTAGTCATGAAGAGACTGCTGCATTTGGCCTCCCTCCCTCCCTCTCTCTTCTTTTTCTTTCTCTCTCTCTCTCTCTCTCTCTCTCGCCCTCTCTCTCTGACTCTCTCTCTGACAGCCATGGTGTCCTGATACGTGCAAGGCCCCTCTCTTTCTTTTTTTTTTCACATTTCTTTATTTCTCTCTGTCTTTCTTTTTCTCTTTCTCCATCCCTTTCCCACACTGTTTGTATCTCTGATTCTCTCTCGCTCTCTCGTTTTGGGCAGCCTGAAGTGCTGGCGTTCTGATAAGTACAGGGCCTCACTCTCACTTGCCTCTAATCCCAGATATCAGCTCCCATCCTCTCCCTCTCAGACACTCCTTAAGCGCCACACCACTAAGCCGGCTAACGCTTTCCCCACAGTTTGGGCTAATTGCCTGTAGTGTTCGACTTATCTTCTCTACGTGCACTCTGCTTGCTTTAAGTACACGCAGTCCTGTTGGGAGAGACAGGCCAGGTGTCCTTTTTTTTTTTTTTTAAACCAGAGCTCATTTTTGTCATTCTGAGCACCATCCCAGGTGTGCTTCTCTGCATTTGCAGCATTATTACCTGACACAACCTTCCATACCTTCCCAGCAGGAAATCCAATTAAAACAGATGGGCCCAGTTCAGGTCTTTGGTGTACTGATTGCAGTTTTAAGGTCACATTATGAAGACCTGTGTGACAGAATAAATGTATAGAGTTGGTTTTGTCCTTAAAAGATGGATTTCTAGCAGAGCTGATGGGCTGGAGGGAGAGGACAGCTGTGTATTTATAGTATCTCAGCTCGAAAAGGTTTGTTGAGGACATTTCAGATGCGACAGATGGCCACCTGATGTCAAACTGAATTGACCACCCTGACATGACCGTGCCTCCAAGGTAGCTCAAGTGCCACCCCCCTCACTCTTTTTTTATGCTCAACAAGGGAATCAGCAGGCAGTGATTAATGGTACTGCCAAGAGAGAATTTGCCATTCCTGCTGGGGTGTTTACTGAGTAATAAGAGATCCGTTATGCAAATCTTACCCAGTGCTCGTCTCTGCAAACCCGGACAGGTAATTTCAAGGCAGCTGTTACGGAGCTGATGTGCAGTCTATGGAGTGTTTCCGCTGTCATGGAACAGTGCTTTGGGAAAATGTTTTGACAGTGCATATGCATTCTGCAGCCATAATAGGTGGCAAAATATTTTTGTCCCTCAGCTCTGTGTCCACAATAAGTATGCAGTGGCATGTACATTCACAGGAGGCGATGTCTTGGCGCTGGGATCAGGTTTGGTTTGCGCTGGTTTTTAGGTGTGGTACAGCAGTGACACACTGAGCTCCTGCATGCCCAGGGCCTGTTTCTTACACCTTCTTCATCCTGCGTTCTGGTCCATGTGCCGTGATGTTCAGGCCTCAAGCATGAGCCTTGGGGCCCCAGTGTTGTCCAGCGCATGTGGCGTGTGACAGGAAGAGAAGGATGGCGTGTGACACTCTGTCGTGTTTGGAACTGACAGTCAGGGCTGTGCACCCTGCTGTTTTGGTGATGGCTTTAGCCCCTTTGTGGAGGTTCTGTCTGTGTGTCCACACCCTGAACATGTGTCTAGAGATAGTGCTGGTACCTCTGCACCATGGAAGAAAAGCAATTTCACATTCGTTTCAGTAAAATTTGTGCAAACGTGCAGGGCTCCAGTTTTTAGTTGTTAAGGAGAAGAGAATCTAATAAGGAACTCAAGTGATTTGGCTTAATCTGTTTGCATCCTGGAAGCGCTTCAGAGAATTAAAATTTCAGGGGTAGGTTGTTCTCATATTCCCATGAGATTAAACTGCTGGAACTTGAACTGTCTAAACGTTAAGTGTACAAGATGCTGTATTTTTTTTTTTTTTCCCCCCCCATTTGGTTACTTGTTGTGCGTTCCGCAGTAATGTTGGATGACATCACCCGCATAACAGTAGCCCCCTCTGTAGTAAACAAAAGAGCCCTTGCTTGACAGCCGTGGAATCCGCCTTCAGTGAGGGGGAGGCTGTTGTTCCGCACGTTCCTTGGAGTGACTGAGGATTGCAGCTCCGCTGACGCCTCACTCCACTCTGCACCAGGGCTTGTGGCACAGGCACCTTTGCTGTTACTGGGACAGCTGAAAGGGCCTACTGCTTACACCCACCCCACGTACAAGCACCTCCTTACAGGATCCCTCATTTCCAGTGCTGTACGTCACCAAGATTTATTCCCAGGGTGTACAACAGAAAAATCGGAAAAAAAAAAAAAGTGTACTGAAGCTAAACTACACTGCTCGGTGATGCAGTGTGGTAGAAATGATTCATGTTAACCATCGCCACTTGTGTGTGCAGCAATCCATGTTCATCTTGGATGTCATTTTTGTGTGGAACTTGGTTTAATTTGTCTTCTGTTGTTTGTCAGTAGTGTCTTCCTACAATTTTAATATTTAATAAGTTTTCCGACACCACTTTTTCTTTTTTTTTTTTTTTTTTTTTTGGGTCTACAGTCTGTTCTCGGTAGACGTGCTGTGATCAGATTTCTTTTGACCGATGCCAATTACTGATTCCGTTGTGCCGGCATTTTGATGCCGATGACAATTGTTTAAGGTGTGCTCCATCAAAAGTAATGTGGCTAACAATAAAAGCCAGTTTGGACTTTAAGCACTTGGTGATTGACATGCTCTACGCACACACTCATGTACAAACAAGCAGCAGTTTAAACTCTCCAGTCCACTTGACTTGTATGTCTTTGGAGTGTATCAGGAAAACAAAGGCAACTATACCTTCTTTACACAAAAGGTTGATAATCAGGTTTGAAACCCTGACTGAAAGTAAGACAATGACTCCACATTGTTGTTGTTTTGTTGTTGTTGTTGTTGTTGTTATTGTTACAGTATTACAGAAAATGGCAACAACAAAATTAATGCAACAATGGGAAGTTATACACTATCCTTTCTGCTGCCTTTGTACCAGTATGTGTTTAACTGTATTTTTACAGTTTTGCTTGTAAGACTGTTATGTGCTCTTGTCTTTTTTTGTGATGGAATTGCTTTGAGCCTGGCTAATGGTAGTTCATTATTTCATGAGGTGCACTTGGCAGCCCTGCTGATTGTGAGGTTTGCATGGGGTGGGCTCACATGTCGCGGCTGGTGATTGGGTTATTTTTCAGTCATGTACTGTGACAGCTTCTCCTGCTAATGGGTCACTGGGCTCACTGATGTCAGCTCCTTGCCAGTACTGCTGTCCCTTTTGCTGCACTGGCTGTCAGTGACAACAGGAGAGAGTCTGACCATGTCTTTGTCGATAAGGCTGTTTTTAACACACGTTGTATATGTGTTTTGACTATTCTGAAGTGTGTGTGAACGTGAGGTCAGTGAGGACGGAGCAAATCATTAACAAGTGGCTTATCTCCTCGGAGGTGCGTGGATAACTGCAGTGTGCTCCTGGGTTTCCACATATTTGCTTTCAGTGCATGGTCATTTGGTGTTTATTGTATACAGGTCACAGAGTTAAAACAGAGGCTTCGCATGGGCTACCAGGAGTCACCTCATCACCTTTAATGGACTGCTCTGGGTGGTGGCATTTACCATCTCAAGGTTTCAGTGTCCTCTTTGGCCTTTAACAGTTCTGCTTCAACTGTGCTAGAACAGCATGAGTCCAGAGCTACGTTCAGGTAGCGAATGACATGACTACACTTACATCGATCTAGAAAACTATCGTTAAAAAGTGAGTGCCGCTATCCCAGGCTTTCCGGAGAATCCCTGTGTTGTTTTGGCAGGGCCCTCACTTCATTGGACACGTTTGATTCTATTGCATTGCTCAAACGCTGTTATGTTGACTGGTTTTGTTTCAGTGGTTCCGGTGTCTTTTTTGTTATTTCAGTTTTTGTCTTAGTGGTTTCCTTTTGTTTTTGTTTCTGTTGTTTCGGTTTTACTTTCAGTGGTTCCAGTTTTTATTTTTGGTTTTACATGGTTCCAATTTTTGTTTCACTGGTTTCTGTTTGTTTTGTTTTTGCATCAGCGGTTGCATCATGACTTGCATCATCACTTTGCCTTTCTGATCCACATGACAGTCTTGTGTTGGGAATGCGAGATCACTGCAGGGTTCTCCATAACAGTTCCGTTTCCACTTAAGCGAAGAATTTATTACAATATGTTTATCACTGTAGTCGACTTGGAAAATATCTTTTAGAAAAGCAGCATCGTCTTTTGCCAGATCACATCATTTAGGTTTGAAAATCACAGTCACAAATTATCTTTTTGTTAAAGGCTCGGCATTAGTTTACGAGTATGTCTGAGCTTAATCTTCTCATTATTAGCACAGCCAT
The DNA here is from genome assembly GCA_025773905.1 of Chitala chitala. Lineage (NCBI taxonomy): Eukaryota > Metazoa > Chordata > Actinopteri > Osteoglossiformes > Notopteridae > Chitala > Chitala chitala. The sequence goes on along the minus strand of JABJVR010003360.1, from coordinate 7,872 downwards.
CATTCAGCCTTAAGCGATGATTCGACATTTTAATGAAGCTGTAGCCTAGCGTTTGCTTGCTTAAATTGATTTTGCTAATTCTGTTGTAAAACTACGATTGAACATATTTGCTCCAGCCGTTCACACTGTCTTTCTTTGGCACGGTGTGGTATGTGTTGGATGTACATAAATGTAAGACTACCACTTCTCTACCGCTATGGGCACATCCATGTTACTAAGCATACATGTGACAGAATGTCACAGAAACATAATGTGTGACATTTAACATGGTAAGGATAGTTTTGTGTCCTTAGGCTGCCCTTCACAGAAGGGCATGTGGTCCAGGAATGTAAGGTTTAATGTGGTATGAAAACCTTCAGCTGGGTGGTTTTTATAATGAGAGTCAACTGATATTATTGATTAAATGCCATCAGCTGACATTGGCCTTAGAGAGTACTTGTGAGAAAAAGAAATTATTCTTCAAGGCAGAATAAATAATTTAAATTAGAACTGGTCATTACGAATCATATTTAATGCTGAAAGGCTGCAGAACATCTGTTTGTAGGGATGGTAATGGTGATTTTTTTTTTAAACAATTTTTTATTTTGTACAGCTGGAGTTTGTCAAAGTATTTGGATTTTATTCAAACTCACTGTACATATACAGAGGAACACAATTACCGGGAAAGGTTCTACAAAGCTTTACTTTATTAAGACCTTTAATAATCACATACTTCTCTGTACTTAATTCTGCACATTTCATTCCAGTTCCAGGTACAGTAAAAAGTGAATTTCTTTTTTTTTTTGCTTCTAGCGCAGGTGGTGATTGGCTGAGGCATTCCTTCATGCTTTTCCTACACTTCCTGCCATGAAGGAGACAAAGGCGCCTGACAGCCTTTAAACCAAATCCCCACCCCCCGCCGCCAGCCCTGTCACACCCTCGCTACCCTGCGCTGCATTGATTTCTTGCATTATTAATGACCGTGCCACTGTCTTGGGTGGGGCCCCCGCAGCACCGCATGAAACCTGCAGCAAGGAGATCGGGTTTGACAGCTGAGTCAGACCGCTGTGGCTCCATACAGAAACGAGGCAACAAACTGTCCTCTGTAGAATGTTCAAATGGTCAAAATTCCCATAGACTTAAGCTGTGAGGTCACACTGTTATTACAGGTCTTCTTTATGCAGTGATGTGTATAGTCTTGAGTGAGAAGACCATTACCGCTGAGCATGTTCTTGCTGGGAGTACCAAGATCTTGATTTTGTTAGCTTACCTCAGACTCCAGCGGTGCTTTTTGTTCTTATATTTAAAGCTAAGTGTGCTCTGTTAAACAGTGGAAGTGTTACAAGCCCAGAGCATCAGCATGCATGTGTACGCGTGTGTGGGCGCATGCATGCGTGTGGACGTGTGCACTTGCTAAGCGGGCAGGGGTGAAAGGGAAAACTTTCCCGGCCTGTAAGATACTGCAGCAGGAATGTTGTTTGCTGCCTCTAGTGGGAGAGAGGAGAAGGCATGAGAGCCAGTTCTCGAGGCAGCCCGCCAGCCTCTGGGTACAGTGTTAACGATCGTCAAGCAAAGTTCAAATGCCTCACGGTGGCACGATGTCCGAAAACCTCACGCTGGCCTGAGGAATGCGGAGGCTGGCCAGCCGACTGCCTCGGCTCTCCAATCCCCCACCTGTACGGCCATTAGACTGCGGTTCGTGCAGGAGAAGCACGCAGACCGAGGGAAGTGTCTGTGGCCCCCTCACACTCCAGCACCCTTGCCCAGCATCTGGCTTCGAGCCCAACTACTGGCACGATGAAGCTTAGCAGGCAGTTCTGGAGCTGCTTCCACTGTGCAGGGGCACAGTCAGATGGACAGAATGGGTTCTTGTAAATCTCTTGATAATCTGCACTGGTGCTCCTGGCCTTCAAGCGCAGCAGGAGTTATCCCTCTGCATTTACTTCGCCGTAATTGAGCCCTGACCTCAATTACTGCCCACCATCATTGCAGTCTGATAAAACTAATAAATTGAGATTCTGGGCTCAAGAAAAGTACATGAGTGAAGTCATTTACTTTTTTTTTTTTTAAGCAATTACAATCTTTGTGTTTGGATAGCCAGCATTTGCCCCTTTGTTTATACAATTATGTATTTATTTTTCTTTGGCGTTAAAGTGGAGCATCTGTCCTCTGCTCCAGAGAGGTGTGAAGATACGCTGACTCCAAACGTTTTCGCTCTGCATTCCCACAACGTGTTAGAAGCTCCCTGAAGAAGACAGAATTAGCACTGGAAACGTGATATTTTTGCTAACTGTGGGACTGCACAGGTCGCCGCTGTAATTAAGCTCATCTGCTGCACGCTGTTGGGATGGCATGGGGAACGTCCATGTTAGCGCTGGTTTTCTGCGCCACCCTGTAAAAGCCGATGCCTTGCTAAGAGAAGTTCTGTTGAGTCTTACCTTCTATCCTCCTTCTGGCTGGGACTGCATATAAGCAGTAGTTGCCCTTTCTGGTCCCCTTCACTACAAAAAGGGCTTCTGTTCTACAGCCCTTGTGGAAGTGAGGCCCACGCTTCAATGTCTTTTCCCAGATCTGTGAACCTGGAGAAGGTTCTGTTAGTGCTTAATTAAGTGCAGTTAGCCAACCTGGACCAATGGCGCACTAATGTGTGGGAGTGTCTTGGGTCTGGGGGGTGCAGGGTCACTCCAGGGAGCATCCTGGTCATTAATCACAGCACCTCCAGCTGACTTATAACATTAATGATGCTTGAAAAATTGACAATGGTATCACCCCCCCCCCCCCGCTCCAAAAAAAAAAGCCAAATGGTAGCAGAACAAACGCAGTAACTGTTTTCATGAACATCTTTCACCCTTTATTTATTTTTTTGCTTATTTATTTCTGCTTGTTGTTTTGTTGCTTCAGCCACAAAGCCCTCTTCTCTTACCTTACAGACAGAGAGTCAGAACGTGGAGCAGTGACACACTTTTTCTAGAAGTGTGTGGGGAGTGCCTGTCCACTGCCGGATGCTGTCCCGCAGCCACTGTGGGTCATGCTACCACGATTGCAATGCGTTTCCAGACATGGGCCTTGTGGACAGCTGATCGTTAATCTTGTTGCACTTTTATGTACCAGGTGTTGCACCAAATCCAAAATGCTTAACAAAGAAAGGAAATGCAGTCCGGCTGGGTTACAGGATGATCTGTCCGATGCTGAGCTAGCTTTTAACACCTCAGTGTGCCGTTTACATCTGTAGGGGTAGGGTTCAGGTTACAGTGTACTTACAGGTGAATGATTTGGGTTGGTGCACGGTTTAGCTGGTTTGACACAGTCACTGTTCGGTGGTTCCTCTGCAGCTCACTCAGTCCTGGGTCATTATTGCTTTCAGCACATTTTTCAGCCAGGCACAGGGAGATCCCTGCCAGGCATTTTTTGCAGTCTTCTGGTGGTCGCCCAAACGAAACACCAGTCGGCCCTCCTTTGCCAAAAGGCCGTTAAAAGAGGAATGTGGCATATTCAAGGGGCTGTTGTGATTCAGTGTTAATGATGGTGACCAGCAAAGCTGTGAAACGTAGCGGTCCTGTGATGTTCTGTACGTGCTGGTTGTTCCTCATGATGAACATATGCCACTGCAGAAACGTCAACCTTGGCTTTGTTCTGTGCCAAATAGCCGGACTCTTTATGCTGGAGTATAGCGCAAGTATTTTCTTGTCCTCAGTGCCCATTCCAGTGTGTTGTTGCTAATCTCTGTCTCCTTTCTTTATCTGTCCCGCAGTCACTCTCACTCCCCTGGCTCCATGGCGACAGCGGTGCAGGGTAGCGAGTGGTCATGTGGGCGCTGCACCTTCCTGAATACAGGCGGCGCTCCTCGGTGTTCCATTTGCGAGGCTCCACGCCAGAAGCCCGACCTGAACCAGATCCTGCGGCTGAGCAGCTCAGAGGAGTATCGCTGGGCCTGTCCGCGCTGCACCCTCAACAACCCCCAAAGCTCTGGTGCCTGCTCCGTCTGTGGATTTGGGCCCTCACCCAGCACGCCCACCGCCAACGGCCCTCTGGAGCCCCCGACTGATCCACCTGTGCCCAGCGCCCCCACGGCCACATCGATGGCCGTCATCCTGGACACCCGTGGGCAGCAGTTGCCCAAGGATGAAATACACAGGTCAGAGAGCAATGGCGAGGACCACTCTGTGGGGCAGCAGTCCGGCTGGGCGTGCCCCCGCTGCACACTTCACAATACCCCTGTGGCCATTTCCTGCTCTGCCTGTGGAGGTCCACGTAAGCTTTCGCTGCCCAAAATCCCTCCTGAGGCATTGGTGGTGCCAGAGGTCCGCACACCTGTGGTGGGTTTTCCAATCAACCCTGCTCCAGGGGCGCCGCTCTTGATTGACTTGACAGACGATTTGCCTCCCACCCCCTCAGAACCCCAGGAGACACCCCGCATGCCCTCTCAGCCACCTTCCTCTGGTTTTAGCTCCCTGTCCTCGCTGCAGAACCACCCGGTGCCACGCAGCCGCCGAGAGGTGCCACCCCCAGGAAGGCCCCCCAACCCGGCCCCTAGCCCCACATCCCCCTGTACGGTCACGGCGCCTGCCACATGCCCCCTGCGCCTCGCTAAGCCCAAGCCCTCTCAGGCCCAGCCTCAGGAGCCTTTCCCCAGCAAACGCCTCAGCATCCTGGAGGAGGAGGAGCCAGCCCTTCCACTCCCACTCACCCCACCCCCTTCCTGGAAGTGCCCCAACTGCTCCCTACCGAATCCGGGTGGCACTGCCAAGTGCGAGTCATGCCGTGCCTCCCGCGGGGACCTTATTGACCTAGTAGGCGATTCAGTGCGCTTCACGCCAGCCAGCCCTTCCAGCCCAGACTTCAGCACCTGGTCCTGCTCAAAGTGCACATTGCGTAACCCCACTGGGGCCCCCCAGTGCAGTGCCTGCGGCTCATCCAAGCTGCATGGATTCCAGGACCCCTCATCCCGCTGCCTCCAGTGCAGCTCCCCCGGACCGTGCTCCTGTGCCTCTAGCCAGGGAGGCAAAGCAGGCACTCGCAAGCAGGCCAGAGTCTTTCCCACACCCTCCCCCACAGAGAAGATGGGCCAATGGACGTGCCCGGCCTGCACCCTTCTGAACGAGCTGAGGGCTAAGCACTGTGGCGCTTGCCACACGCCGCAACAGTATTTCACCCTGCGCAAGGGGGCCAAGCCCCTGAAGAGGAGGGAGAGCATGCATGTGGAGGCACGGCGCCGGAACGATGAGGGAGAGGCCAAGGAGCTGTGGGAGAACATCGTCCGCTTCTGTAGAGAGGTACGTCTGTCGCAGAACAGGTATTGTGACCATCACGGTGCATTGTGGGATTGACATCAGGATGATCACTGCCACGTCTACTGGAGCAGTGAACGACGTGGTGCCGTTATTGTCTGCCTCCTCTGTCTGTCCTTACCCATCTTCACAAGCCTTCATTCCCATAAGATGTCTAGCAGAACATGAAGATTTCTGATGTCTCATTTTTCACAATGACTATGATATCATAGGGATACCTTATACTAATTAATCTTTTATAAAGTGTAACACATTGTTATAATAAGTAATTAAGATGATAAACAGAACAAGCTGTTGAGCACTAAAGACGCATTTTTAATATGTTTATCAAACAGTGTGCCAGGCGGTATGAGCAGGGTTGCCCTTTTTAAATTGTGGCTTTTTTTCCCAGTGCAGAACAGAACTTTTGATACATTTGCTATTCTTCTTTAGCTCTCTTGTACATTTGTTTTTTGTCAAGAAATAAGGGGGCACTGCAGCAGAATTTCTAATGATGGGCAGTAATGAGCAGCACCATTAAACGCGCGCCCCCGATGTCCAATTCAGCTCACACTCAAAGATGCATCTCACTTTTACGTTTGTGCAGGCAGAAGGCTGCGAGTGTGTTCATGGCCTTACAAGAGTGTTAGTTGAAGATGTTCCAAGTTGCTTCTCTTTGTTAGTGTAGTGTTCATATTATAGCCATAAAACATGTCCGGTTAATCTTTGAGTGGCACTTAACCAAGCAAAACAAATAGTATTAGTTTATAGAAAGTCATTACCTTATCATTAATGCACCCATCAAAAATTAGTTGTATTATATTACTGCAGTATTTAATGGGGCTTTTCATGCCTTTGTTTTGTACTCCGCGATAGATATCAACCTAAGAACCTGCTAGATTGGCTGAAATGTGAAATGGTGTAGCTAAAGGGGCATTTAAAACACAGAATGTGTGAGAGTCTAAAATGCATGTCCTAATCTATAAAGGCAATGCACCTTCTGCACTGTTTAACAATAACCAATATGGATAATTGAAAAGATTGATTTATGACATTGCATATACTCTGCATTTGTTACATTTTTGAAATAAAATTTTAAAATACATCTGTTGTATCAGCTGTATAGGTAAACTAAGGAAATCGATTTAATATTTTCTTGCTAATAGCTTAATTTGAAAATGGTTTTTGTCTTTAATATGATGGTTTAAAATGTAGCTTTTTATTATACAAAAAATAAATATGAAAATGGAACGATTCCTATGTTATGAAACCCATAGGCACCAGCATTGATCTCTCTGGAAGAACCCTGTATTGGTGATAATCAGTTTTGTATTCACTCCCTGATTTTTGGGTTAGTCTAAAGTTAAACTGCTGATGTATAAAGAAGGTTTAAATATAAAATAATTTTTGTGTTGTTGGGTAAAATTTGAGAACGTGTAGCTTTGAATCAGGCAGGTGGAGTGTCACCAGATTCTCTTTCACATGGCAGGCCTGAATGCATCGTGTTGGCAGCATTAAGTAATGGTGTGCGGATCAATGCAAAACATCGACACTGTGCGTTTTCAGAATATCATTATCAATGTCAATTATATTGTTACCAAAAATGAATAAATTAATTAATAGATTTTGAAATAATTGCTCGTACAGCTAAAACTGTCATGTAAAACTTGCCCATGCTGGGACTGTGGCCCGCACGTTCTCACCTACATTCTGCATTCATCTGCACAGCTTCAGCTGGGCCTCGGAGCAAGGACCACAGATATAGTGCGCGTGTGTAAATCATCAGCCAGAACTCTGCCATACAGTACTCATATTTTGACACTGACAGTGTGGCTTTAGCCAGTGACAGAAGTAGTATTGTTTGGTGTTACTTTACATCAAAATCATTTTGATTGTTATGCAAAATGTGACGCACATAACACAAACTTATCCAGTCAATTCTACATGCTGTATGTATTGCAATAAGCAGATAAATGTGTTATTTAAAGTACTCAGTAATTTCTCTGGGTACTATAATCCATGTTATAGTTTCAAAATATTAATTTGGTACATTATAGTCATGTAGTGTAACCTAAGCTTTGAGTTTAAGTTAAAATGTCTTCCATTACAATATCACAATACTACTAGTGCTTAGTCCTGTGCCATGGCAGGGTCCTTCTCTGTGGGGGAGGGTGTGGGAAAGATTCTGGCCTGCTTGCGAGTGCCCGCTTTGCCTCCCTGGCCAGAGGCACAGGAGCAGGGTCGGAGGGACAATGATGCGGTCAAAGTTCTTCAACCAATGCGTCTCTCCATGTGTCTCTCCTACTGCCAGGTGTCTCTCTCTCACACACACACACACACACACACACAAACACACACACAATGGGCAATTTAGAGACGCCAATCAACCTAACCTGCATGTCTTTGGACCATGGGAGGAAACCCGAGAACCCAGAGAACACCCACCAAGCATGGGATGAGCATGCAAACAAAATTTTGAGAATTCGCTACCTCTAGCAAGAACATACAGGCTAAGAACATCCTAGCACGAGCTCTTTTTATCCGACAGCACATCCATCCATCCATTATCTTAACCGCTTATTCCTGGTGAGGGTCGCGGGGAAACCTGGAGCCCATCCCAGAGCAC
>JABJVR010003359.1:0-16016 GCA_025773905.1 Chitala chitala | reverse complement strand
ACACACACACACACACACACACACACACACACACACACACACACACACACACACACACACACACACACACATATTTGTGGTAGAGCTTTCATTTTTTATATTTTTATATAAAACTGCTGGTGTCTTTGCTTTTCAAGGTTCTTCTCCCATAAAAGACATTAAAGTTGCAGTTTTTTTTTTTTTGTATTTTGTAAAATAAAGTACAAGACTGGACTGGTAAAGTACTTTTCTGGTACAGCACATTTCAAAATGCCATGCTGAAAATCTAAACTCCAGCGGGGTTTAAACATGACGTCTAATTCACATGAAATGAAAGTGAACGTAAGTATGCATTTCACGTTTGGAAATGCATTTGTGAATACTGATTACAGATGCGATTAGAGAAGAGGACATTAAACTGTTACTTGTCATCACGAAACGAGCACAAACGCAAAGAGGTCTACAGTGAGGCCTTGTATTTCATATTTTTCCTTGTGTGATACATAAAGGGATCAGGAGGCCACTTGTCCTCATTTAGTCACTACTGATTGGTTCCCATGCGACGGCACAATCTGTGCATCAGCTCAAAAGAATCCAGAACACCTTTTGAATGTGACTGCCTGATACACAACTAATTGAAATCCTGCAGTCATTGTCAAACATGGAACTGATGAGGGCATTGAGTATTCTCTTAATACAGTTTTTTCTGATTCAGGTGAGCATGCTTCTTAATATTTTAAGCAACACAAATTACGAAGATAAATCATTTACTTTTAGATTTTAATCTTTTTTAATCTTTCAGGTTCCTCGCACTTCGGCACAAGGTAAATGTTAAATCTTTATTCATTATTTTAACAGTACAATCAGTATTTAAATACACATGATTTCTGTAAATACCTATGATTTAATAATAAGAATAGCAAATGTTTATATCTAACTTTTTAAAGACTACGTTAATATTAGTGCAGTCGTGGACACTATAACATAACGTAAATATTCTCATCAAGCATATTAATTAAACTCGATATTTAAATTTGAAAGAACCATTTAATATCTGAAAATTCACAGATTTTTCTTCGTCGCTAATTAATTGTTAAAATTTTAGATGTGAATTAGAATCTAAGATTACAGAAATAGCCTGCGCTCGGGGAAATTAAAAACTCAAGGTAGTTGATTTGATTTTATAATGTAAATAAATCAAACTTACACGTTAAGTAAAATGTTACAAAGCAACAAGAAACTGACACAACAAGAAGCGGGACAACAATATAATTCTGAATGGACTGATTGTAATTTATGTTGTATTATTAAGAAAACCACTTGTTAGCATTTGGCACACGTTTCCATTTACAGCCTCGTTTCTTTTCTTTATTTCAGATTGCTCCATTAAGTCAATCACGTCCACGTCAGCTTCTTCGCTTACTGTGAAATGGAATAAATATAACGGCGCAACAAATTATTTTTTGGATTTACGAATTGTAAATGCTTCCGATGTAGCCCCAGTTGTGATAACACTGCCCGCGTCCAGCAATGAAAAGGTGGTCTATGGACTCTGGCCGGCGACAACTTACACAGTAACGATCAAAGTCTTCCAGTTCTACTTCATGATGTGTCTAGACAAAAAAACAGCGACTACAGGTATATTATTTACGCAGAGTACGGTGGAAATTGGCCTACAAACTGTTTTCCTAAACACTTAGAAATTAAAATCAGGTGAAATGTTACTATGACTAACTTCCAAATAATTTCAATGACGTTTAACACATAGACAAACTGCACAGTTATTAGAAACGTTATATTTTATATAATATATTTTTTCCCTAACAGTTCCTGCCACGACTCAGCTAAGTTACTCAAAAGCCATATCCAGTACAGCAATCAAATTAGAATGGATGAAGGTGAGCGGCGCTGAACACTACTTGGTGGTTGTCGAACCTGCCTTTAAAACCTCATCTGAAAAATACAACACGAGCTTTACAAGCCTGAGTGCGGTGGTGTCAAACCTGAAGTCAGCCACATCTTACAACTGTTCTGTGTACACCTGGAACACAGCTGGTTACGGAGCAAGCAGCCAAGTGAGGACAATTACCACATGTAAGCTGCCTTTCATCCACACTCCTAAAAACATCCTTCTATTTAAGTGCAGAGCTGTTAATACTTGTGTATGTCAAGCAGCTGAATTAAAACATTATTTTTTAAATAAAATAACAGAAAGGCACAAGGACAAAATGTATCCAGCAATAAACATTTTTTTATGCCTTTCCCCAGTGTTTGGACCACCAGAATATGTTAAAGGCGAGCAAACAGGATACAACACAGCACGTATAACCTGGAAAAAGGTGGAAAAAGTGTATATGTATCTTGTGACAGTAATGGACACCAGTGACCCCAGGACAGAACCGCATGTTTATAACGTGACAAACACTTACTTGGACCTTAAAAACATGAACCTATGCACAGATTATGAAATATCAATATCATCTTATAATGCTTTCTTAGAAGCGGGAGACCCCACTCATTTTACCTATAAAATAAACGGTACGTATATTTGTTTTTTGTGTAATTAAATGTGTACAGAGTTAACTGTTGTGACGTTTGAGTATCGAACAAATTCTTCTGAATTTGTTGTAACTGCGAGTGAGTAATATTAGGGGAGAAAATGCATTTCAGTATCTTTGTTACTTGCTTATTCACAAAAATATTCAATATCTTATGTATTTACAAAAATAAGTGTTCGGGGGTTAAAAGAAAAAAAAAATCAGATGCCATCTCGTCGTGTCCTTTTCAGCGTTAAGTCCGGTCACAGGAATCTCAGTGGATTACAGCTGTGGCGGCGAGAGCACCACGGTGATGTGGGGGATAGTGTACGGGGCGGACTCCTACAAGGTCTCAGCGGCCGACACTCACGGAACAGTCCTGTCCTGCGCCTCCCACTCAACAGCATGCCAGATATCAAGGATCCGTTGTGGCGAGCGCTACCTAGTGAATGTCACTGCCATATACAACTCCTGCGAGAGCATGGGCAACAATAGCATCTATTTTGAGACAGGTAGAAATGTTATTTTGAAATATTATTTAGAATAATAATAATACAAATAATAATAGTTACTAATGTATTCAGTTTGGACTCCAGGTGTTTTTGTATTGCAATGTAATGTGACTGTATACCAGTATATTTCAGGAATGTTGAAAGTTATTCTGACACAATGTTTTTTCCTTGCTCATTCATTTGCTTTGAGTGTTTTGTTGTCAGAGGGCAGGAAGTCTGTTAAAAAGAGAGATGCTTTTAGAAACCATTCATCTACACCTACACAGCTTCAGGTGCTCTGATGATTGGTACCACAGATAAGGCATTATCTGAAAGCCAATGTCCATCCTATGTGACATGGATGTTTCTTTTATCTGTTGTCTTAGTGCCCTGCCCGCCTACCAATGTGGAGGTCTTCCGTGAATGCTCCAGCAATGTGATCATATTCTCCTGGGCAGCCAGCAAAAATGCGTTCTACTACAGGGCCATTTCCGTGGACTCAGAAGGAGAGAGGAAGGAGTGCCTGACCAAGGAGACCTCCTGCTTCTTTACTGACACCTACTGTGGACGTCGATACAAATTCTATGTGTTTGCTACCAGCCATGACTGCAGCAGCAACGTCAGCAGTTCTATCTACGTGCGAACAGGTAGGCAGGTGCCTCTTGAGAACAGAGCAGCTTAATGTGTTCATCAGTCAGGCAACATAACCCATGATGTAGCCATAAGATAATAATGCTAAGGAGCAGACAGTGCTTCATGTCACTTCAGTGTAATCAATTCAGCAGCCTTTCACAATTGCTAACTGTAGTGACTAAGAGACAGAGAGGCAAACAGCTTCCTCTCAGTGATACTGTTCAGCTCCCCTCAGCCCCCTGCCTGCCCGTGACCGTGAAGACAACGTCACAGTGCTACACGGACGTCCTCACCAGCACGTGGGATGCAGCCGCTGGCGCTAAATTGTATACGCTGGAAATGATGGGGAACAAGCGAAACCACTACAGCTGCCGCTCCGTCACCAACAGCTGTGCCATACCCGAGGTGCAGTGTGGCGAGAGCCTGACGGTGTGGATTACCACCTCCGACGACGAGTGCTCCAGTTATAAGGACCTCGGCGAGGTGGCGCGGTCAAGTAAGGGCTGATAGAGCTTCCTGCATCATCTGTGACATTTGCATGGCCAGTTGTGTGGTTTCTCTTCATTCACATTCATTCAGTGTTTAAGACATTGTACATTGTTAATTTGTACATTTGTACATTTAGCAGACCATAGGAAAAAAGATTAATCATATGAAAAGTAGTGGTTATATTATACTTAAGTCTACTTGGGACTAGTTGAAAACTGTAGGGCTAATCTGAATTATGCTGAATGCCTTTTCTCTATATGTCAGTCCCCTGTGTTCCCCAGAATGTGTCAGCAGATCTGGACTGCGTCACCAACACTGTCAGAATGCACTGGGAGTACAGCTATGGTGCACTGTTCTACATTGCTGCAGCGGTGCAGTCAGACGGCACTGTTTACACCTGCATCACAATGGAGTTCAGCTGCGTGATCACAGGCTTATCCTGCGGACAGACCTACACCACTTATGTGGTGTCCTCAAACTACCAGTGCAACAGTTCGGAAAGTACACACATCATCGTACACACCGGTATGTCTGGGGCAGCAAGAAGGATGCTCAGAATTTGTGACATGAAAGCCAGTTCTCAGAGGGATTTCTCTTTACAGGTGGCACGGAGCCCTTTTGCTTGACTGAGAGAGTGACAAAGTGATGTTTGTTGTGATATTTGTTTTCAAATGGTTACACAACCTTGATGCTCTTCCCTCGCTCCAAGTCACCTTCTGTAAATCTAAAAATAGTTTTTTTACTCTGTAATGAAATCCGGTGACCCATCTGCTGAAGTTTGTTTGTCTTGACAAACTCTCCATCCAGCGCTTTGCCCTCCTCAGAGAGTGCAGGCTGACCTGGACTGTGTAGGGAACTACGCTCTGGTCTCCTGGCAACGCCAGGAGAGCGCAAGCTCCTACACGGCCACCATGGAGGACAAGAGTGGAGTCCTGCTGAGCTGCAGCACCACCAACGACAGCTGCAAGATACCAGACCTGAAGTGTGGGGACGTGTACGAAGTCAGGGTGACGTTCCACGGTGGCTTTTGTCCTGCCCAGCATTCCAAACCCTTCCACATAGACTCTGGTACTTATCTGTGTTCATCTTACCTTCCTTGGAATTTTATACCATTACAAAAGCAGGATGTCACTTATTATTGCCCTGGATGGGTATCTTGATCATTCTTTGTTTGGTTTTCAGTTCCCTGTGGGCCAAGCGCCATGTCGGCCCAAGTGGTCTGCAGCACTAGGACACTGGACATAAACTGGGAGGCTTCTCCTCAGGCGGACAGCTATGTCGCCAAGGCATCCTTGGGACAGTGGGACAGGATATACTGCAACACAACAGAGCTCCACTGCAGCATCAGCACCCTGAAATGCAGCCAGTCGTACAGTGTGGTGGTGATGTCGGTCACGGACGGCTGTCTCAGCTTTCCAAGTAAAGAGGTCACCGTCCAACAAGGTAATGACATTAATATGGGCTTATTTCAAACTCTGTTTACTTACACCATTGTATTTATCTATTTGTGTAGAATGTGCTGTGTTGAGTGCTCCAACAAACATCAAAGATGCACAAGCACCTTGGTGTGATTTTATAGACAGCTTCCCAAGTGGCGTCCATCTTTTTGGGACAGATTGCGTCTAGGCTGTTGCTATCAGTGTGAGAGGCCAGGATTTATTTCTCTTCCCTGTCGATCCCAGCAAAGATGCTAAATTACTTCCTTGCATAAACTTGTATGGAGACAGTAGGAGGTGTTGATGCAGTGACCATGTTGTGTGCCCTCAGTGCCGTGTATGCCCACGAATGTGACAGCCGGGCTTGACTGCAATGAGAACACAATCACAGTGACATGGCAGCCCAGTGAAGAGGCCAGTCACTACAAGGCAACTGTGCGGAGCCAGAGCGGGCAGAGGTTGGAGTGCACCTCCAGCGGGACAACCTGCGACATTGTCGACATAAAGTGTGGTCAAACTTACACCATAGGGGTGGTAGCTGTAGGCATCAGCTGCAGCAGTCTTGAGAGTGAGACGGTTGAACTGAAGACAGGTAGGGGGCATCTCCCAGTTAAAATGGCATATTTCCTCTCCAGCATAGTGATTAAAAAGTCAATAGAACTGTCATATAGCAAAAATACTGTGAAAAGAGGCTGCTTTTAAGACGTTAGAATAAAGTAACCATCTCTTGTCTTCTCAAAGTCCCATGTACGCCATCCCACGTGGCTATCCGGATGGACTGTGAGGCCAACAAAGCCACCATCCTTTGGGATGCCAGCACAAATGCACTATACTACTTTGTGAAGGGAGTGGGAGCAGATGGCCATATGGTGTCCTGCAGCAGTAGTGACCCCAGCTGCTTGATAACCGGCCTGCACTGCAGTCAGGAGTACACGTTCATTGTTTCCGCTAACAACAGCATCTGCCAGAGCCCGGACAGTTTACCAGTGCAGCAGAAGACAGGTGTCTGAGTGACTCCACCCCGTTTTCTTACACTTGAGGTGTCTGTTGTGTGTGTGTGTGTGTTTGTGTGTGTGTGTGTGTGTGTGTGTGTGTGTGTGTGTGGCATTCCAAATGTATATGTTTTGGTCCGTTGAAGTAAGCAACACTGGCTTACTGAATGTCCTCCATTTCTGCCACCTCAGGTCCGTGTCTGCCGCAGAACATCCGCAGTCATATTGACTGCAGCACAGAAGCCCTGACGGTCAGCTGGGACCTGGATGAGCTTCCTCTGAGTTACAATGTCACCGTCAGCACAAGCGAAGGAACCACGTATTCGTGCGCTAGCAGGCACGCCAGCTGCACCATTGCTAGCCTGCGATGTGGTCAGGAGTACAGCGCCTTCCTCGCGGTTGCCAATGGACGCTGCACCAGCGTAAACACGCTCCCGCAGACCATTCGCTCAGGTGAGTTTAAAGTAAGCCTCAACCATTAAGTCTGGCCTGGAATGTGTCAGCAATGGATGGGTTTGACCTTGTTGTTGTTGCTGTGGCAGCACCGTGTGTGCCGCAGGGTGTTATAGGGACCTTGACATGTGAAACAAACACCCTGGTGACATCCTGGAGCAGCTCCTCAGGAGCCTCTGCCTATACTACCACTGTCGGCGGCCCAAGTGGTGATTTTAGATCCTGCTCTACGTCGACCCATACTTGTACGTTCGACAGCTTGCAGTGTGCCCAACGTTATGCCATCAGCGTGGTTGCCCGGGATAGCCAGTGCAACAGCACAGCCAGTCCCGCCATTTCCGTGGCAACAGGTAAGAGAAGGTCTCCAAGAGATTTGCAAGTGCTTCTGAGCTTTCCCTTCATGATGCTAATTTGTCTGTCACCTGTGGTTGCAGGACCCTGCAGCCCAGAAGATGTGACAGTACTCCTTCACTGTGGGGACAATGTGGTGACAGTGTCTTGGAGTGCCAGCAGGGGTGCTGTGAGTTACACTGTCGTGGCAGAGAGCACAACAGGTCACCTCTCCTCTTGTGGCACCACAGACACTTCCTGTCAAGTGACACAGCTCATGTGCGGACAAGTGTACAACATCACTGTGCTGGCCAGTGACGGGACCTGCAACAGCTCAATGGCAAACAGCGTCGTGGAAACAGGTAGGGATGAAATCACTAAGACAGCATCAAGGCAACGGTCAAGATCATATAGGAGAGTATGTATGTATTGTATAACCATATACAAACAGAAATATCAATAGTCCTTTCAGTTGCTACAGTTTGACAAGTATTACTAATATCTGTAATGATTTCGTTAAATGAGACCTCCCAGCCCTTGACAACTGCTTCTCCTTTCTCAGGTCCTTGCCCGCCTGTAATATTTGACCACAAGCTGGACTGTGATACCAACATAGCCACAGTGTTTTGGAGGGAGGAGGACACTACAGTCAGTTATATCATCAGTGCCACATCAACACTGGGTCACACCACAGGGTGTAAGACCTCTGGGACCTCCTGTGACCTTATCGACCTAAGGTGTGGCAACACCTACACGGTGGAAGGCGTGTCTGTGGGGAAAGAGTGCGACAGTATATCTGGCACCAAGTTTACCATCATCGCTGGTATGTTCCAGGTATAGGGGCAGCCTTCCCTACAGTGCCTGCGTATGAAAGGCTGACAATCTGGCTTTCTTGTACTCTTGTGCATCTTTCGTGTATGTCCCTGTTGGCCATACGTTCTGATTGCTGAACCCAAGTCTTTTGTTCAACTTTAGTCCCCTGCAGCCCGACGATGGTGAAGTCCATCTACCACTGCAGCTCCAACTTTGCAGAGTTCAGCTGGAACGAAACACTGGGCCGTGAGCGCTTCTTTGTGCATGCGGAGGGAGGCAAACACGTGTACACCTGCGTCACTACAGGAACCACGTGCAAATTTAACAACCTGGAATGCCACCAGACATACACAGCAACTGTCACAGCAATTGCCACCCACTGCAACAGCAGCGAGGTCGCTTTCCCAGAATCCCAGACAGGTCAACTCTTTGAGCATGCATGGCTCTGCCTTTCTTACCCACAATTACTGTCTTTTCTCATGGTACTGAGGTAGCTCTGACGTCTCCGTTTCTCCTCATAGCCCCCTGTGGACCACAGGACGTGGGAGCCTCTCTGCTGTGTGTGGACAACACAGCTGAGGTAACATGGGAGGCCAGCGCTGGTGCTGTGTCCTACAACGTGACAGCTGAAACGCGGGGCGGAGACAGCAAGAGCTGCTTCACCACACAAACAAGCTGCACGCTGGCCCGAATGCAGTGTGGACAGACATATGTCATCACTGTTGTGCCCAACCCGGAGACGTGCTTCGGGTTCTTCAGCTCAGTCATCACCTACGTAGCAGGTACTGCCACCCATGTCTGAGAGTGAAACCTAAGCAGTGTAGAAGCTTCATGTAAGAGATCTAACTGGTGCCACACGTGCTGAACACAACTGTCAGTCACGAACAGGAACATGGCGTGTGGTAAATGTAGATCTGAATCTGACTCAGTCTTTGACCCGCACACCCTGTTGCCCCTGAGCTGATGTATGATTGAGTGATCAGACATTCTTGGTAATGTCCTTGCCAGTCCAAATCCTCAAAGAGCAGGTCTAGTCTACACTCAAGTTCTTTGCTTTTAGACTATGACAGGGGAAGTAGCAGTTTAACTGAACCAAATTTTGTCTTTCTTTGACAGGACCCTGTCCTCCGGTCAGTATTTTGGTGAATCTCGTGTGTGAAGACAATGTTGGCATGGTGTCCTGGGACCCTGTGGAGGAAGCAGAGGGTTACCTGGCCACTGCTAAGACCGTGGATGCTGATACACACACGTGTGGAGACACTGCGCTTAGCTGCTCCCTCAGTGACCTCCACTGTGACAAGACCTACTCTGTCTCTGTGGTCACGCTCCAGAGGGGATGTGAAAGCGAGCCCAGTGTGACGAAGGACCTCACAACCGGTTTGTGTATATACACACATACATACACCATTCACACATGTACGCACATACAGCGTATTGGCTACATGTTACTAGGTTATCACTGGGGAACATGAGCACAGATACCCTTTGACTTGTTTTGCTTTTGTACCCCCTCAGCCATCTGCCCCCCTAACAACCTGAGAGGACGAGTTATGTGCTCAGACCATATGTTGTCAGTTATGTGGGACAGGAGCCCCAGAGTCAGGGTCAGGTACTTCCTTCGCTACCGGAAAGTGGGGGGTGTGGAAAGCACCTATGTCACAGCGGACACCTCACACCAGCTCACGGGTCTGCAGTGCGGAGAGCAGTTCTCCGTACGGCTGCTGGCTCAGGACGCCATGTGCAACAGCAGCTGGACGTCGACACTCACACTGGACACAGGTGTGTGCGTGCCTTCCGGGAGGTCTTCACTGATCATGGTTTCTGTTATGACATCTTTTTACTGTCTTTGCAGCTCCTTGCCCACCCACTGCTCTGGAAGTACAGGTGGAGTGTGGCACCAACCTTGGCATCTTTACCTGGGTGCATGGCACAGGGGCACAGGGCTACACGGTTGTTGCTGTGGGAACGCACGGGCACACGGCTTCCTGCTCCTCTGTTTCCACAACTTGCTCAATGAGGCTGGACTGTGGGCATGAATACTCTGCCACGGTGTTTGGCACCAATGCGTTCTGTAACAGCACAATAAGTGACACCATTCACTTTGACTCAGGTAACGTCTCAGAGTTGTTGGTATGGTGTGGAAAGTGACCAGCAATGGACAATGAATGTTAATTACATTAATTGTCATGGTACTGTTTTTATGTTACTATATGTGGGCCACCAGAAATGAAAGAAATTTTAACACTAGGGTAGCAGCCTTTGTGTTCTCTTAATGTTTCACAAGACTGTTTGCATGAAAATATCATTTTGAATTTAAAGGGTTTGATAAATAATTACAAAGAGTAATTTTACCTACTACATAATTGCCTTAAATTACTTTAATACCTTTATCTGTGCAACACCAAGCTAGGATGAAATGCTAAAAATAAACCAATGAATGACCAAATGTTAATTATTTAGAATGGATTTACATTTTTCTTGCAGTTGAATACTACAGTCCTACCTTGGTAAAAAAAAGAGAGATACACATAAGTGTTATATAATCTAACCTGTTTTCTCTGTCCCAACACACAGCCCCATGCCTACCAGGAAACGTTATGGCCACGATAGACTGCGAAGCGAATGTGTTCAGTGTGCAGTGGGACATGACCCCAGGAACCACCTCTTATATGGCCATTGCCATTGGCAGCAATGGCCACCAGCCCTCCTGCACCACTGGTAGCACCACGTGCACAATTGATGACCTCCAATGTGGCCAGACCTACGGCATCATTGTTACCACCGCCTCCGTTGAGTGCAACACTCTGTTGGACTCTGACTACAAAGTCCAGTCAGGTATGGCTGACCTCTTCTACCTAGTGCCCTGTCTGCAGTGTGTCCAGCCGACTGCTAACAGTGTGCCCCTGTGCAGCCCCCTGCAGGCCCCATGGCCTCACAGTGAGCCTGGACTGTGACACGAATGTAGCCGTGGCATCCTGGGAGTATGTGCAGGTGACTCACGAGTACAGGTTGACGGCGCTAGACAGCCAGGGTCAGGACACCATCTGTATTGGCGAAGGGGGCAACTGCACCTTCCCCCAACTCACCTGTGGGGAGAGCTACACCTTCAGCGCTGTTGGCTTCACTGATCAGTGTGAGAGTGCTGTGAGCAATGGCGCGGATACCCTCACAGGTAGAGTTACGGATGGATAACAGTCTTTGTACAAAGCAAAGCTGGCAGTGTTAATTTATCAGTGAGAGTATTTATACGGGTCAATGCTAGTCTGTCAGCTTTGCTGTGTACCATCACAGCAGATGCGTTTAATTCTTGGTAAATCAAAGCTGTTGTGTTTGTGTTCAAAAGAGACTCAATGTGTTCTGTTTGAAATGCTTGTGATAAAAGCATCTGCAGGTGTGAGTAGGATAATCTGGTTCTGTCCCGTCTGCAGCTCCTTGTGTTCCGACTCTTGCGCCACCCAGTCTGGACTGTGACACAGCCACCGCGTCAGTCCAGTGGGATGCAGTTCGGGGCGCAACCGTGTACACTGCACAGGCAAAGAACGCAGAGGGCTACACGGTTTCCTGCACCAGTAGCGCCACCCAGTGTGACATCCTGGAGTTGCCGTGTGGCTGGGACTATGACATCACTGTCCTGGCTTCGCACAGACAATGCACCACCAGCTCACAGCAGCCTGCCACTGTATCAACAGGTAGAGCACCAGACAGGACCTTGTCTCTCGCACTCCACCTTTCATGGGCTTCTCCTTTCTCATACTCCTCTCGCACTCCTCTTCTTCTGCAGTTCTGCTTTCTCATGCTCCTCCTCGCTCATGCTCCTTCTCTCTCAGGTTCCTGCTTTTTCATGCTCCTCCTCGCTCATGCTCCTCCTCTCTCAGGCTCCTGCTTTCTCATACTCCTCCTAGCTCATGCACCTCCTCTCTCAGGTTCCTCCTCGCTCACGCTCCTCCTCTCTCAGGCTCCAGCTTTCTCATGCTCCTCTTCTCTCACACTTCTCCTCTCTCATGCTCCTCTTCTCTCGTGTTCCTCCTCTCCCACGGTCCTGCTCTCGGGCTGTCACATGGACTGTGACCTGAGCTCCATGTTGCCCTCTGCAGGGCCGTGTCCCTCCACCTCTCTCATGGCATCACTGGAGTGCAGGAACAACTCAGCCATGATCTCCTGGAGCCCAGGCAGAGGCACCATATCCTACAGCGTGCTGGCGGAGTCCTTCGGCACGACACATACTGTCTCCTGCACCACTGGGGACTCCAGCTGCATCGTTGACTCCCTGGAGTGTAGCCAGAGCTACAAGGTCAGCGTGACAGGCCAGGGTCATGTGTGCTCCACACCTGCAGGCTCCTGGGCTACAATAAAGACAGGTGACCTCCTGGCTCATTTGTCAGATTCTCTTTAACTGCCTGTTTCCTCACAGTGGCACTGCAAAGAAGCTCTGAGGAAAGGTGATCTAAACTTCATCCTCCTGTTCTCTTGCACTTACAGCCTCTTGCCCTCCACTGAAGGTGAAAATTCAGTCCTCCTGTACCTCAGACTTTATCTCTGTGTCCTGGGCATCAGTGACGGGTGTGGTATCGTACATGGCGACTGCAGAGGGTGGTAATGGACATGTGGCATCATGCAGCACCACTGACACAGCCTGCAACATTGAACACCTGCAGTGTGGGCAGACTTACAAGGTGTCGGTCACAGCAGTAGATGAAACATGTGCCACAGGAAAGAGTGATATACAGATCCTGAACACTGGTAACTGGCTTTTACTTATGAACTCATTGTAACCATAATTGAATTTAATCAATTAGTAGACCGTCACCAGATATTGAGAAAGTAGTAATCATAACATACATTAGTAACTAACTAATTACTCTTAATAAGTATGTTTGTTTTAGTTCTGTATAGGATTAGTTTGAGAAGAAATTCATGTTACTGCAGTTCTTTCCTCTCAATTTTTTAAAACAAATGGTTACATAAACATCATTGTACATCTACAGCCTGCATGTCTTAATAGCTTGAGTGAACCAGGGCCAAGTATAATTGCAGAAGCACATCTGGAGTATAGTTTAATAAAGACAGTTTGTTTATTTATGGTATAAACTGTGTAAATATGGTGACTAATGTACTGTGCTGTGTGACACTCTGCTTCTGTAACCAGCTCCCTGTGAGCCCCTGGATGTGAATGTACAGTTGCTATGTGAGGTAGGCATTCTGCACGTCACCTGGAATCTGGGCACTGCTGTAGACCTCCACTTTGTGGAGGTGGTCAGCGATGCTGGCCAGGCGATGTTCTGCCAGACTGAAGAAAGCACCTGCGTCTTCCAAGAGCTGCCATGTGGGTACGATTATGAAGTCATCGTGGTGGCCCGTCGTGATGTCTGCAACAGCTCCAGTGTGATCAAGAAATTCTCAGGAGGTAAAGTCTCCCATCAGCAGTTTCATTGATCTCCCATGCAGATTTGTCTATAAAGACAATTTATGAATAATTTACTGTTCTTTTTTTTAAGCACCATGCCCCCCTGTGTCAGTCAGCACTGAAGTGGACTGTTTGACAAGCATTATCTCAGTTTTCTGGGACTCCATTGTTCAGGGGGTCCACTACATTGTCAACATCACAGAGTCGGAAAGCCGAAGCCAGTATATAGCATGCAACATTACAGACTCTCAGTGCACTATCAGTGAACTGCAGTGTGGGAAAGAGTATATGGCAGCAGTGTCTGGGGAAAAGGACACCTGCACAGGGGCTGCGAGTGCTCATCACACCTTCAGAACAGGTATACTGTCATCACACCTTCAGAACAGGTATACTCTCATCACACCTTCTCAACAGGTATACTCTCATCACACCTTCAGAACAGGTATACTTTCATCACACCTTCAGAACAGGTATACTCTCATCACACCTTCTCAACAGGTATACTCTCATCACACCTTCAGAACAGGTATACTCTCATCACACCTCCAGAACAGGTATTTTCACTCATATAGCAATAAAAATATCAGTTCTGTATATCTAAGAACTATACTTTTCAGAAAACCCATCTAATAAACATAATACATTTTTTAGCTGTAAAGCCTAAAATCCTAGGTTCAGTAATCTCTCAGAAATATGTAAATAAAACTAGTATAATTCGGATGTTCTCCTGGGTGTCACAGCTGTAAAGAGTGCTCCTTTCCCCCCAGCACCTTGTGTGCCATACCTCACAGAGGTGACTCCAGACTGTGCACTAGGCCTCACCTTGGTGTCATGGCATACGTCCCTGGGGGCAGAGTGGTATGTAGCCACTGTGGAGGACAGCCTGAAGGGAACCCTGCATTGTAGCACCAATGACAGCAGCTGCACTGTGCCAGACCTGCAGTGTGGCCAGCACTACAACGTCACAGTGACCGCCGATGACCCACAATGCACCAGTGCACCAAGCAACAGCCTTCAGCTACAAATGGGTGAGTAAGGACACTTCCCATACATGTGCCTTCAGGACATTCGCAACTTCATGACCTGCGTCTCCTTTTTGTTTTCATAAACCTAAATGTACTTACGTTACCACTCACAAGTCTGGACATGCAAGGTATTTTTTATTTTCACAGTTTTAATCATTTTAGAAAAACAGTGAAGGCATTGAAGGTGTAAAATAACTTATGTAGAATTATGCGGTGAGGAGAAAATGTGTTGGAAAAAGTAAAAAGCTGTTTCATAGTTTATAGTCTCTCAATAACCACCTCTCACATTGATTACAGGTTTGCAACCTTTTACTGTTTTCTCAACAAACATCATTAAATACTTATCTGGGATACTTTTCCAACTTTCTTGAAGGAGTTCCCACATGTGCTGAGCACTCATTGGCTGTTTTTCCATCACTTGAGGCTGTTGGGGCATCACAGGTTACATATGTCATAAGTGTAAAATATCCACCGTGTGTAATATATATGTGAGCTGTGACAGCACTTGATGAAATTGCCCTGGTGATGGCCCCGTTACCCTCAGCGATGTGTTCTCGTCCTTGACGGGCGCACCTTTACTCGTGCTTTCACAGGCCCGTGCCCGCCAACGAACGTCGGCACGAATGTGACATGTGAGAGCGGGATAGTGACAGCGACGTGGTCACCGAGCGAGGGTGCCGTAAGCTACACTGCAACTCTGGAGCAGATGGCGGGGAAGGTGGTCTCGTGCTCTACAGACAAGCACAGCTGTGACATCGCAGGGCTGCCGTGTGGAGAGGAGTACACGCTGACAGTGGTGGTCCAGGGACGCACTTGCAACAGCTCTAAAAGTGTGGCCTCTGTCGTGCATACTGGTAAGACAGTCTTGGGAGAAGCCAGTCGTGACGATAAGGATCAGCATGACTATTCCCATTTCTTATTTCTCTTAATAAAACAGCTCGACTTTTCAAACCACCAGCTGTAACCTTCTATGGCCCCAGTGAAGGTGTAAATGCGTGAATTACTGTATTGAAAACTCAGCCCCTTCAGTTCCTGTGCCCACCGTGATGGCCATACTTTGGCATGCACCCATTCCATCCATCCATTATCCAGCTGCTTACCCTTAAATCATATCTCAGCATTATTTTTCTATGTGAGAAGGATAGGATTAACCTGGAAAAAATATAATCAATGCAAGTACTTCAGGATCGAAGGTGTTAAGTCTTCAGCTGTATGACTGGAACGTTATGATGTATTTAAATGGTGGCAGGATGCAGTTAGAGAGTTGTGTTGTGTGTACTGCAGGATGTAATTAGAGAGCTGTGTCGTGTGTACTGCAGGATGCAGTTAGAGAGCTGTGTCATGTGTACTGCAGGACGCAGTTAGAGAGTTGTGTTGTGTGTACTGCAGGATGTAATTAGAGAGCTGTGTCGTGTGTACTGCAGGATGCAGTTA
>JABJVR010003358.1:0-16017 GCA_025773905.1 Chitala chitala | reverse complement strand
GCGCTTTTCGATTTATATTAGATTCCATCGCCCCCCCCCCCCCACACACACACACCCACACACACACACACACACACACACTGTCTGACTGACGAGGGGCAGTTTAGGGTGATCTATTAACCTTGTCCGTCACTTTCTGGACTGAAAAAGTCCACATGAACATGGGAATAAAACATACACAGACCTGACGCTGGCCTAAAACCCCTCTCTTGAAGATATAAACCCTGAGTGAGCCAGTGTCGTCCCAGTATAATACCAGTACAACCTAGTTCATTTGTATGAATAATTAACCACCTATTATAACAAAGATGGATGCATTTCAAGGTTAAACTTTTCTTGTCAAGGTTAAGATTAATTTGACATATAGCCCCTGTTTTCTCCCAAATGCGTATGATATTCAGAGGTTTTTGTGAGGTATAAAAGGTATCGCATAAACCAAACGGAATACATTTAAAAAGAAATGCATTTCTCTTTAAGAGAAGCAGGTTTCTCTTTTCAGTGTAATAACTAGGCTGTAAATTAGGGAATCTTGTGACATTTGTGCTTAGTCCTGACTAAGCCTCTCAAGGAAGAATCATGTTAGATCTTGCTTTCAATGTTCCGCAGGGAGGACCTGTTGGTTTTGGTGCCATTTTGTAATTTTGCTTTACCTGTTTGTTTCAATTAACATAAATCTCAAGGTTAAAACAGACACAAGTATTCATTTAAGTGTTACATGTTCATATCACTATTTATGTGTTTTCATGTCTTTACGTGTTATTTTTGCATTTTGCAGGAGTCCGGCATGTATGTCCTATGCAAACTGGCTGATTAAGTTATATTGTTTTGCTTAAAAAAAGCTTCATTCATTCATTTTTTTGTATAATTCCTTTTCGTTCACAGCATTGACCTGTCCAAAACAGCAGGGGCACAAGGAAGGGAGCGCCCTGCAAAGGGTACCAATCCATCACTGTAAGTGGACATTTACATTGGAACTATTCTGGTCACACACCCTACTGGAGAACTGACCTGTGTGATATGATGATGTTATCGTGCGTGTCTCTGTGTACGTGTCTACTTTAGCTTCTCAGCAAGAGATGCTCTCTCCGATTTCTGTGCATTTAAAGAGGAAATTGTACGCAATTTTTGTTGGTGATAAATATCAGAAGCTTTTTTTATTTAGTTTAGTTTACCGTACTTTTAATCTGGTGAATTTTGAACATAATTATTCTTATTTATAAGTTGTTCTTTACACACAAACACTCCTGCATGCTTAACTGTGACTCTAAATGCACGCGTGCACGAACGCCTGTGTGTCTGCGTGCGCGCGTCCTTGTGCACGCGTAAGACAGTGCATGTGCGTTTTTATGTGTGCAGGCTTGTTTGTGAATCAGATTTATAATAATTTATTGCACAGCCTTAATGCACCGCAATCCGTATAAACTAAGTGGGTTTGACCATGGATGTTACTGATTATTAGCGTAATATAGGAATAGAAACTTATGTAAATGACGTAAGGGGATTTATGTAGACTTCAGCTTCTAATATTTTTGCCCCGCCTGCAAAATATTAAGTTCACGAGATAAAAAGACGTATTTAGGACTTAAGCTTTTAGACAGCATATTAAATATGTAAACTCATAAAGCATAAGATCGGCAATGCTCTTAATATTGATATTATCCTATTTGTCAACCAACATTATCATAATTAATTCATAAACAAACGTTTTAAATTGTTCTCTTGGGTGTGCATTCGTGAGGGCAAATACTTTTTAAGAAACACCCTCCATTATGGTTTGTCATTTGAGATTTGGAATTCAGTAAGTTAAATGTTTTGTTTAATAAATTGTATTAGCTCGTCGCTGATGAGGTTAAATATGCAACTTTGTTTTTAAAGCACTAATGGACTTTACGCAGAGGCATCTTTTGAATTATTAAATGTCTGCTATTTTTAAAATAAATAACAGGGAGTTTAAGTGCTTGGGGAAACTAACATAACATATTATCTTAATGCAAATATTGTGATGACACCCTTGAGTAATGTATGTTATGTTGGATAGCCCCACATACAGTATTATAGAAAGTTTATATCCCCTAATTTGATATTAAAATGGTTTAAAATACTGCTTGTTTAACAGTGTAGACACAACACTGGGCACATTAATTAAATACTTTTTAAGAGGGTCCATTTCATCGTATGTGGTTGATAACTGACCACAGGAAAGGTCATTGTAATGTACTGAAACATCTTGAATATTCAGGAGCAAACGTTGCTTTAATACTTTTTAAGTATTTAAACAAGAACAGTAGAACGTGAACTTTGGACCTTCTGGTTAAAAGCCTGACACCCTACTTACTGAATATCTGTATAGGTTCTCACTCATCCAGGTCATGGTTAACTCAAGCATTGTTCAATGGTAACTGGACTTGTTCGGAAATGTTGGAGACCTTCCACCTCTCATCCAAAAGGCTTCTTCGGTTCTAACTAACTGGGAGCAGGAGCTCATTGAGCTCTACAGGCTTCTAAACACACTTTCTGATTGGTGGAACAGTAGGAGTTGAACTCAGAACCCTCTGGTTATGTGCCTGGCAAGCTACTGACTGAACTCTTCAGGCTTCTAGCAAATGGAAACGTGACAAAAATTCAAGCGTACAGTGTTCCTCGTGGACCAGTGCTCCTCAATACAGTGTCGTCACAACGTTCCTCGTGGGCCGGTACTTCTCAGTACAGTGTCGTCACAACGTTTCTCGTTTACTGGAATCTGTCATTATCCCTCATTAATTTAGCCACATCTTGTCTAGCAACTAACAAAGGAAGTCACTGGTGACGTAAGTTCCCTACGTAACTCCAAAAGGTGAATATTCTGTGAAAACATAGTTGTAAATCAATTTTTTCCCCTTTTCAGGCTGCAATTATTACAGTATGAGAAACAAAGATGAGTTGTTGTTAATGATTCATTAATTGTTTTGGGGGCATGTCTTTATTTATACACTTTCTGCCTTGAAGGTTCACTCCAGCAAAATTCACAGTGGCTATCAGGCATGCATGTCCTCATTAGAATGTACAAAGAAATCCTCTCTTTATCTCAGCTAATCTAATTAGCGTAGGCGAGATGGCCTTATAAGTGGTAACAGCTCTGTTGTGTGTCCTCTCCGCCTGGGCTAATGACATCAGAGACAAATTCTCCAGTTTCTCATGTTTGGAAAGTTTCTGTGGGGCGGATGTTACTGAACATAACAACCTCCTGTCAAATCACAAGATTAAAGGAAACCAAACTAGCATTGTAGTGGAAGGTGCTGTGCAAATGGCCTGCATGACACCCGAACAGGTTGGGGTTTGAGCCTTCAACACACCTCACCTAAAAACCACACAAAAGGGATTCTGGGGTTTATTTCTGCTGAAAAGCTTAAAGTCACATATCCAGAAACACTCGGAAAACAAAACAAGGGAAAACCTGAAAGGTACCTTAACAAAAGAGAAAGTCGCTGTGGAAACAAACGCAGCCCTCGCAGCGCAGCGATCCCAGTACAGTCTGGCGTTAGTGGCTCAGGACACAGCTGCAGACAAAGCCTTGTTCACTGTCCAGAAAGGCCCTGGCGGGGTATGAACTTACATCCAGACATTGTGCTTTTCGATCGCTTGGATCCCAGTGCTGTTCCCATGCATCTGGAATGCATCCAGGTTGCAGACATCACAGTTTCCAAAGAACTCAGGCCTGGAGAGAGGCCGCCTTTCCAAGTCAAGGCGGACTTTCCCAACAGGATCGGATTTCCTTCCAAAAGGTTTTTCTTCTTATTAGTGAGAGAATCTGTAAGTGAATCAGAGTCCTGTTGGGCTAACACCTGGATACCGGGCCCTTCGGAAAAATCATCTTACCCCATGGAGCGTTGAGAAAAATGTGTTAAATTAAGCCCCGAGTTCACCATGGGTACTTCACGCCACCTGTCACGCAGGGAGACAAAAATGAGTTCAAGCTGAGGCAGAGTTAAAAAAAGGATGTGGAGGTCTTCATAAACAGAGGGTCCGTTTTGGAATGGTGGCGCTTGTGATTTGACCTCCCAAGCATCGTTTCTCAGATTCGGTGTCCAGCTTCAGTCTTCGTTGCGCTGCTGTGCGGGAAAAGAACGAACGTTCCTTCTGAGTGTTTGCAAATCCAGGTGTTCGCTCCTGCCCAGAACATCACGCTTCAATCCCCCTTCTTTCTGTTCACACATCTACTGCTAATTGTAGCTGACTTGGTGGCAGACTGGAAGGGATCCAATACGTTAATTAAAGGGGTTGCCGCCTAGTTAATTAGCCTCTGGACTTTGAGTTTACGGTTTGTTACGGGAAATTGATTACTTCTTCATCAACATAATGCACCGTTAAGTGAGGTCTGCTCCTGTGGATTTGGGTTTTAAAAAAATGAACAAGCCTACAGTGCCTAATTAAAGTTATTAGCAGCATAGGTAAACTACCTTATGTTAATTGCATGCAGCTGAAAATTGGACAATATCTAATTGTTTCTAGGATTATCTATGAGCTGTATTCTGTATGAATCCCCTTACACCTGTGCAATAACTAATAGTAGGTATACTTAAGTCCTGTGTAATAGGAATATTTCAAGTGTACGTGTTTTGATCTTCATAATTAACAACCAATATGTCAAGCAATATAAAATGTAAACTATAATGTCAATGTAATATAAACAGGACTCCCTACTACGCTTTGATGGATTGCCTCCTACCTCTTGGAATGTTGTTACAGAGTATCCTGTACGGGCCAGGTGTTAGAGCCAAGGACCCTCAGGGGTCCCTCAAGGTTCAGTACTTGACCTGCTCCTCTTTTCACTGGACACAATCTCCCTGGTATCCATCATTGCTTCACATGGCCTTTCCTACCATACCCAACTCTTCCTGTCCTACTCTTGTGTACTTTGACTATAGGACAGCAATTACTCAGATATTGCCTGACCTCATTTCGATGCACTTGTGTACTCTTACGTATTTGTAAGTCACTTAATGAATAAATGTAAATGTAATGTTAACTGAGCACAGAGCTGGCTGCCTTATAAATAATTATAGGTCTTATGAAAACATGCCTGTATGAATTGTTTATAAATGAAGATAGTCTTTTCTTCTACTCATAGGTAGTGTATTTTTTATTCACCTTGCAAGAACTCTTGATAGGCTTGACCAACAGTTTATGTGTAACATAAAGTAATAGATTGCTTCAAATTAAAATTTCCCTCCCACCGTTGTTAAGAACACGCATTTTAAGTAGCATTTAGCACAGTAGAGTTGCTTGAGCAAATACTGAGATGGTATTAATGTAAACAGTATGCTGTTCAAATCAGTTTACTTGATGTATGTGACTGTGGGTGAGTTTGCATTAACTAGCTAGATTAGTTGTACTATGTTGCAGAATTTCAAACTAAATGAGCACAGCCAAGCATCTATTTTAGCATCACTTCCTTTTTCACTAACTTACCTTGAGTCTCACCAAGCCATGAGAGCACAAACTTTATCAATTACCTTCCCCAAGAATGTGAAGCATGAAGCGGTTTGTGTTTTTTTTCAGCGAGGCAAGATGTGAGAAGAGAAGAGGGCTGTCTGCCTGTTGGGACCCAAGAGCACCTGGAGAGGAAGGTACGCAGTTTTATTATCTCTGTAGGAAGGTCTAGGAGCCGGTATGGAGTATCGTCTCTGTAACTCCAGGTCTCCTCTTATAAGAATGTGTCTCATGTAATATATTTTCACATGCTGTTAGAGTATTGTCTCTTTATCCTTCCTCTGTCCAGCCATTGCAGAAATCGGGTTTAAAAATAGTGATGTCATCGCTGAGGAATGGTCCCAAGGTTTACATACAGCATTCCACAGTTTCTTGGAAGCCATGCATTTCAGATCCATCAGCGTACACCTGGGGGTAATTTAATCTCATAACACTCACACACGCCAGCTTGCCTGCACACTGTGTTAACTACAAAACCAGAGCGCTGTACCAGTCGGGATGATGGGTCTGAATAAATTACTTTAAATCAGTGAATTGAGCACAATATTTACTAACAGCTGATTTTGTTAATGTGTCACCAGAGTGCTTGTTTAAATATTGTGGGGATTTAAGTCTGTTTTAAGGAGGGGGGGGAGCCCTTTTTAATGTCCTTATGTGGCATTTTGAGTAAGGCATTATGAGGCATATGTGCAGTAGTCCTCAAACATCTAATTGCAGAATTACACACATCCCAATGAGGACGAGGGGTTAACGGAGATACGGATGTAGACTTCAGTTCCCAAAAAATGAAGAATGGATTGCATGTTGTGACATAATTAACTCTTATTATTGGTGCTTTGTTGCACCTTGGACACCTGACACTAGTGTTTTTTTTTTTTTTTGTTCCGTAAGTACTTCAAGGTGGCATGGCGGTGCTGAACAGCACCGTTGCTCATGTTGTCTGGGACCCCAATGACTCACCGTGTTTTACCGTCTCCTGCGCATCTCTGTATGTGTGCATCTGTGCATGTGCCTATTAATGAGCGTTTGTTATGTTTCTGAAAAGTGAAACCGTACATTGAGATAAAATTTACGTGTGGCCGCCATATATGGAGCAGCATATTATCGCTTGCTGTCTGCGTGGTTCAGTAACACGGTTAATATACTGACGGCTTGTGATACCAGTATAAGTGACTGGGCCATTACAGCTGCTACTTCACCAGCCACTGGCTGTAATGCGGTGGCCAGTGGCGCACCGCTTGTGAAGTCAGAGCTGCAGAGTTTGGGAAGCTGTGTGAGTATTGCAGGCTGTTGAGAATCGTTGGCGGATTGCTGCCACCTCGGCGGTGGGAAGACCGAGGGCTCCTTATCACCTGTCCTTAAATAGTTTTTGTGATCGAGTCCACAGACGCGGAGAGGCGGGCTATGACATATCCCAGGGATGCGCAGCAAAGCATTGTGGGAGAGCGACAGGCCCAGAGCAACCTCCCGTGGGTGAGAACTAAAGAGGGGATGGGCTGGCTTTCACAGCTGCAGCTCATTGCGCCTGTTAGCCTGTCTCTAAGACAACATTGGCCTCTAGCGTGCCCCCTGTCCTGTGCTGCATTGCTTTGTCCTGCCATGTCTTTCTTCACCTTGCCTCCTCTTGCCCTGTCTTGCATTGCCTCACCCTACCTTGCCTTGGCTTGCCTTACCCTGCTCTGCACTATGCTTCCTTGCTTTGCCTTACCTTGCCCTGCCTTGCCTCACCCTTCCTCCCCTTGCCCTGTCTAGTCTTGCCTTACCTTCCCTTGTCCTGCCCTTCCTTAGCTTGCCTTCCCCTGCCTTGCCTCACCTCATCTCACCCTGCCTTGCCTTGTCTTACCCTGCCCTTCCCTTCCTTGCCTCATCTCACCCTGCCTCACCTCGCCCTGCCTTGTCTTGCCTCGCCCGTCCTTGCCTCACCTCACCTCGTCCTATCTTACCTTGCTATTGGCAGCAGCTAAACCTTCCCATGAAGCATTCCTGTGCTGGCGTAAGGATCATTTACGGTGCATTCAGAGATAGCTCTGCTGCTCCAGGTCACAGCTGTGTCGACCAGCTGTCGTCTGTTTCGGCTGCCTGTCTGTGGGAAGCTGCCGTGCTTCTGGTTTTCATTCTGCTTTGGGGTCAGCATGTTGTCTTTGTTCCTCTTCTGAAATCGTTGGCCTCCAGTGACAAACAGCTCCCTCGCATCCACCTGCAAGTCATCTCCACACCCATACGCACGTAAACTCTGAACCTGCGGCTGCTCTTTATGTCAGGCGACCATAATGTGTAGCTCCAGCCAGTCTGTAGCAGGACTTGGACAGTCACGTTGCCCTTGAACAAGTTGAATGTTCTGTGTCGCTGCGTACAGACTGCCTGTGGGCACTCTGAGACATGCATGCTCTTCTGGGCTTTCTACAAGGGAGGACTTACGTCTTCAAGAACGTTTGTCTTCGCATCACAAGCCAACACGCCTGACGCCAGATGTTCCATGTGCATCTCAGAGATGCAACTTCTAGCAATGCAGGGAAAGCCCACATCCTGTTTTCCTTGTACAACAAGCAGATGGCAGAGTTACAATGTCAGTGTGTAGCAGCAACTACTTTGACAAATACACTGTACTCCGGCTCTGAAATGAGAGAAATCATTAACTGACTTTGGTTTGGTTGTCTTGCACAGCGGGGAAGGCTGTCTGATGCGTGTGGATGTGAAAGATTAATCTACTGCCTTCAGGTGGGTTAGATGGAAATCAGCACTCAGGAAAATATGCAAAAATCTGTTTAGGTGAAAGAAAATGAAGAGAGGGTAATTTCTGCTTTTACCTGAGGAAACAGATGTTGTCCTTGAGTGACCTTTTCAAAATGAGATCTTTCAAGCTGAAGTAGTTATGTCAGTGGTACACATTAGGCATCTGTCTCACAAAAGAAGAATACAGTGTTGTGATTGGTGATACTTTTTATTGTTTGCTGTCAAGGCTTTAAACGCTGGGTCATTTTTGAGAGAAGGTATGATGCAAGACACGCTATAAGAAATGTCACAAAGGTGGTAGTTATTAACTGGAAAAAGAAAACATTTACACTGAAATTCATAAAAATTAAGATGTCGAGGCAGGTTTTTACATAAGAAGCCCGCTGGAAATTTCCTTGAGGATTGTGGCATGTACCTGCAGATATGATGAGTGATACATTAAATTTGACAGAGGTGGCACTGGCACACATGGATACTTCTCACATCGCAGCTATTTTGTGCTTGCGCGTCCAGGCGTAGAACAACGGTAGCTTGCCTTTCACTCACAGCGTTTGTATATTAGGGCGATCTTGGAGTTGGCGTGATTTCGTCTTATTGATGAACACGTGCTGTGAGCATCCTGTTGTTATCTTGTTCAAAAAGCCTTGCGTTTGTCTTTTTCTTCATCGCCGTTCCATTAATCTTTTGTTTTTGAAAGCTTGTATTATTTATCTCTGCAGGAATTCTCAGCGGGTGGGTTAATCCAATGGGGCTGGCACCCCCTTGCCCTGGGCCCCGCGCGGCGTCTGCCACTTTGTGTACCGCCCTGCTTATTTAACGAAGCCGCTGAGTGACTCGGAACGCGGGACGGTCCTCTGGCACCCGCCGCAGTGCTCTGCTTGAATAATGGCTCTCGTTAAGCGACCCGCGGCAGGCCTGATTTATGAACGTGTCCCGAGTCAGTCTACATCTTGTCCGGTCCCAGCCATGCTGCGAAGAGGGACCGCGTTAAAGCGCCTTGTGGAAGTTGAGTGTTTGGATAAGAGAGAGAACAAATAATGCCTCTTTGCTGCAAATCTTTACAGTATTTTCCTTTGTTAAGCAACAAAAGGGAATTATTTTAACGTGTCGTAAAACGTATGTTCGTAAAGTAAAACGTTAAAACGCACAATTGTTCTGCAGTAAAAAATTCTGCTTAGTTCAGTTCCGTTAAATTTATTTTGCTCAGGATGGGTGTCATAAGCCACTTTGCAAAAGACCCTGCCCTATCATTATAACTTGCAAAACAAGGGCAGGAAGACATCTAAGACCCTATTATTAACCCCATGGATCCTGAGAAAGCCTTCAAATCAGACTTCAGCGTTCAGCCAACACTTGAACACTAACAGGACTATCCAATTACCACAAGGTATTTTGCACCATGTCTCGAACCATTATTGGTAGCAATATCACAGAAGGACAGATAAGAAACTCATAGTCAGATTTTAATGGAAGCCAGAAGATGATAGAAGAGAAAAAACAAAAGCTTCAGAGGATTTACTTCCATGTTTTTTTAAGCACTGCCAAAAATTTGTACAGGGCAGGATTAAGTGTCTAAAGAAAAGATGAAATCCTTTGATCTGCCTGTTCCAAACTTTCCAGATCGCCAATGAATTTAACAGCATTAAATATCCAGTACATGTGACCGTGTATAAATAAATAACAAGGTTAATTTTTGCCTGTGAAAAATCAGTTAAGTGAAAACGAAAATATCGAATCCTGAAAGGAGTGCGTGATTAGAGAGGTCGGAGAGTCAAAGTTAAATCAAGCCAAGAAGCGGGGTTTTAAGCAGACATTCTCACCGCCCCAGCATTGGCTTTTTTTGAATATAATGAACGCAGAAAGGCGGCTGGACGCATGTCCGCATTCTGGGCACATGTGAACATGTTATTGAGTTTGATGAAAATTTTTACACAGAACAAAATATGACTTAAAACGAATAAATGCAAGGTCGAGGTGTATGCATTTCATTATCATTGTAAAGGAAAAAATTCAATATTAAATAAATATCCAAGAAAATAAAAGCATAATATATATGTATTTATTGATTCGTTTCTATATTTCTGCACACAAACTTGCACAGTATTTTTGTTTTTCAGTCAGTGGCTCTAACTTCGTTTACAGATGCCGTTTGAGTTCTGTTTGCTTTGTGTATTGTGTGTGTTTGTCTTCGTCAGTGTTGCGTCACACAGACACACTCGCTCCACTAACCCTGTCGGTCACTGACTGATACTGTCAGCTGTGATTTCTGTTTTAGTACAGCATTTGTCTTTCTCTCGCCTTAATTAGATCATTCACAAAAGCATGATGTTCGCATCATCTGCAGTTTCAGAACAGGAAATACCCCTTTGCAGCCCCAAATTTTACTTAGAGACTTGTAATTTCGATACAGTACTGTAATGTTTCCTGCAGGATTGTACTATGGCAAAATGCTTTGGGTAATTTCAGAGTCTTGCCTGCCGTGCTCTTTACTGGAGATTTTGAGAGTAGGCCTACATGTGAACTGCCTTGTAACATCAAAATAAACAAAGATTTCACAATGATTTCTGCAAGCCTGTTAAAACTAAGCTTGGAACCAAAGTACTTGTAGGTCTGTAACATATTGTTAATAGTCTGAGTGAGGTCAAAAAATGGATACAGGACAGCTGCCGGTTCTTTCCCTAAAGTGTTGGGCCTTCATCTGATGAGTGATACTGAATTATGAGAAGATAGGTTGTCAGTAAGAAAACAGGTACAATGTAAGCAAGGTGAATGGTAGGAGGTGAATGGTAGGAGGTGAATGGTAGAAGGCAAATGGTAGAATGTGAACGGTCAGGAGAAAAATAAAACCCCAGCTGGTATTAGCAAAGCTGACATTTTTGAAAGTTATTTAAAAATACTAGGTTTGAAGAAAAGTGCAAAATACAAGTGTTATTAACGCCATTATGGGAAAAGTTTCAGCTCAAAAAAACCAAAAAGAAGTTGTTCTTCAGGCTGATATGAATTTTTTTGTAATTGTGCTGGAGAAAAGCCTGAAGAGATGGCAATGAGGAGCCCGTTTTAAGGAGCACAATCTCTCCTCAGTGTCTCGCTCCCTACCCTGCTATTAAGGCTCCTTCAGCGGTACTTAACCTGGTATTTACCATCTGTAAAAAGGACATGGCAGGCCTCTTACGCAGTCAGTCCCTCTGAATACTGTAATGTGCACTATTAAAAGCTGCACGTAGAAACAAACCTTTTATTAAACGTATTTGAATGACAAAGAAACAGCACGCAATCTCCCGCGCCTTTTGGTCCCGAGCTGCTCTGGCGTTTTACCTGTGCGCACCTTTTCGTTCATACAGTATTCGCTGTTTTTGGGTGTCTGTTATTTCCTGCATGTGATGTGCAGGTTAGCACGGAACTAGTCTTTGGGATCACATAAGTTAGCCTGTGTGTACTGTTGCGTGTTTGGGATGCAGGCCACAGTGTGTTGGGTTAAGTGCAATTGGCGGAGGCTGTTCACACGTTTGTTTTTACACAGTTCTGCTGTATTTTGTTTGTGCAAAATGATAAAGGTGAGTGACAACTAGTGGTGAGTGTAGTTTACAAATACATTGTTGAATGGCATGCATATGTGTGTGTGTGTGTTTTTAATGCATTTTCTCAAGACATCACAGCCTGACACACTACATTACATCTTACTTATATTAAAATTTATTGTACATTAGGACAATACTTGATTATTCAAACATGAAGGCATGCACATTATATGCAAAAGTAAACATAAACTGAAGGCTGAATTAAAATTCTCTGTATACTGACATTCACTTTTATAGCTGTTGACACAGACTGCGTCTTGAGCTGGTAACCGTGGCGTGGGCGGAGTTAGTTACAGCATTTTCACGTCCACAGCGGAGTCCATTTTACACGGTGGGGGCGGTAGGCCAATCAAAACTGCTGCCACCGAGGACGGCGGGTTCCTGTCGACGCTAATGAAGGCCGGCGGCGTGCTTCAGGGGCAGCTGGAGTAACGCAGCGGGGAACGCACGCCGTGTCCTTCTGAGACAGCAACTGAGCATGCTCAGAAAAAAAATAAACCAAAGGTCCCTTTAAATCTCCAGCGTCAAGTACATTGAATTAAAAGGAGAAAAAAAAAGATGTGTTTAGCCATGCCAGTGGAAATGCATGTCTGTCCATGTAAGTGTCTCACTGTTTGCATAATAGATTAGAAATTAGCATTTTTGTTCATTTACCGTGCGAACAGAGCGCCTAGAAGAATAACGGGCCACGCATATCAGATCAGCCAGCCTACAATTTTGCGCGGTGTATTATTTGACAATCTAAAATTTGTAATTTGCATGAAATTGCTTAATTAAAATACAGTCACTTGGGGTATTAATTTCTTTGTCTGACAGTCTAATCTACTGAAGGCAGAGTCGGCAAGATGTAAAAGCCTTTCAGATAGAACTGTCAAGAAAGGCGCGTGCGAAGTGACGCTTCCGCGGGGAGGTGTTGAAAGGACAGGGACCGAGCGCTAATACGGGCTCAAGTGGCGATTTGAGACCGTCGCGGTGTAAATGTGAAAAGGCTGAACTCTGTGCGCCATTAAACGAAGGTGTGCTGGAAAGAGATGCCCGGGCACCTGTGTGCGCAAGACACGCACGGGCATTTCGCCGCCAAACCTTCGTGTGTGTTTACCATCTTAAATTACACGTGGGATGCTGCTTAATTGTAAACATTTCACACATTTAACAAAATAGTATTTTTGTGCCTTAAGAGACATTGCTTTATATTGAACGTTCATTTACGTGGATATTATTCATTAAATGATTTCAGTGCTTTAATTTGAATCACAAAAATGGATATACACATTTTTATTTTGCGTTTTTTTTTTTTTGGTGGTTGTAATAAAAAGATTTTTTTATTTGCACCAATTCTGAGAAGAGGAGATTAGAATGAGAGCTAATTACTGGAATATGACTAATTAAAATCTGAGTAAAGCATCAAGAGCTGAAGCTACATCACTGTTCCTCTTTTTCCATTTCTCAGAATGTTTGCCCTGTGTTCCCCCCGCCCCCTTGGCCACCACAGGCGGAAACATTATGTTAACATTGCGTCCCCCTTCTGTCACCTGACAGGATCTCAGAGGAAGCTGAGCTTGAGTGGCTAACGGGTCACTTTCACGCTTCTGTTGCTTTGCGGTGGCTCACCGGGGTCTGAAATGTGTGCCTGCTCTTTGGGGGGCAGTGGGGGGGGGGGCTTTAAAGAACACACAGCCTAATTAAAATTGTTGAGCAGTGAGAGGTCAAGGGAAGGGGACCGTATTCTGGGGGCCTGCCGCCAGCCTGAGCCCAGGCAGAAGCAGACCCTCTATGGATTGACCGAGTCACAGCACCACCCGACTGCGCTGGGTGAGATAATTGGTGTTTTGAAGTGCCTGTTTGGTGTGGGAGGGGCGTGTACACAGGTGCGCTGTTTATTTGGTGAAATGTGTTGTGTTGTCTGCCCCCCTTCACTCGCCTCATTTGCTGCACAAGTGGCGGGCTGAAGGCATGGCCCTTCTTGAACTAATTTTCACCTGACAATTTCCCAGGTGAAAGAAAAAGGGGAAAAGCTGGTGTGAGAGTGTGGGGCAGCAAAGGCTTCAAACAAAAGGCCAGCAGTGGCAGGCATGTAGCGCTGTCTGTTGGACCGTAGCTTCATAGCGGCTGTGGACTTAATCCGCTCAT
The DNA here is from genome assembly GCA_025773905.1 of Chitala chitala. Taxonomy (NCBI): domain Eukaryota; kingdom Metazoa; phylum Chordata; class Actinopteri; order Osteoglossiformes; family Notopteridae; genus Chitala; species Chitala chitala. The sequence goes on along the minus strand of JABJVR010003358.1, from coordinate 2,107 downwards.
TAGTGGAGCGGAAGTGTCCTTTACGGGGAACAAACACGCAGTTGTCAGGGATGAAAAGGCCAAGTGCTCATCCCTGGTTTACTGGGGGAGTCTGAGAAAGAACTTTTGTCACCTGCTTGAAGTCCACGCAGCACATGCCGGTTCAGTGCTTTCCTCAGGGTCAAGGGTCTAAAGAAAAACACATCTGGGGGACTAAGACATCATTTGGACTGTTAGAAGAGTCTTAGGAGCTGGGCACTTGTGCAAGACTGTCTGAGAGTTGATGTGTGGTCAGGGCTGCATCGGGTGCTATTTTTCTGCTGCAGTTCTGCTGGACGTCCTGTGAGGCCATGAGTAATCTTTCTGTGTGAATTGATTTCTCGTCCTGCTCTTGTTTCAGGGTAGCAGTATGGCCGTACTGCGTTGAGTTAGACGCAGACCGCCTTCCCACTCTGCCACTTTCCAGCTGACATTCAGGTGACTGACAGACATGCGAGCACACCAGCGGTTTTCTCTAACCGCCACATCACAGTGGAGCCGTCAGTCACGCCATTTGTTGTGACTTGTCTCCTGGAGGTCTTGTAGTGGTAACGTCAAGGGCATTTGTTTCGTTGTTTTTCTAACTGGTGCAACCCAGACATCAACTTTACCACAAACACCTCCGTGTCTGAATCACAGACCTTGTTTATGATGTCAAGGTCACCGCTTACTTGTCTCAGAACAGATTTGTTAATTGCATATTTGACCTGCTTTGCCATTTTAGTGACTAGGCTGTAATGTCAGGTGTCATTTTTAATGAACAGACAAACTTTGTGTGTTCTAGAATGTTCTTGTCAATTAATGGCAGAACTGTCACTGTTTAACCCACTGTACTTCGTAGCCTGTATGGGATGTGTTCAACTGTAGAAAAGCAATGTAAAACCATGTATCTTAAGGAAGTGAGCATGATTGAGATGGAGCTGACATGGTTGTTAGACCAACGGGTTTAAAGACATGAAAGCAAAAATTTTTTCCTATAGGGTTTTAAATAATTAACGATTTAGACATCCTACTGAGAGACATTTTCTATTTTATGTTACCCTCTGCCACAACACAGTATCTTACTTCAGTTTTAATAACAAAAAATTGTCTTCACAACATTAAATCCAGTGCTACATGGTAATTAAATGTACATCTGTGCATTTTGTTGGTGTGTGTGTAAATACACCTGCAGTTGAGCAAAAATTCCAGGTTTAATGTGCCCTGCAAACAGTTTAAATGTAAAAGATTTAGCCTACTGTGTGCATAATCGTGTATTAAGTGAACAAAATGTTGCATTTTGAATTATCGCAGGCAAAATTGTTTTTAATCAATGTGCATATTCTTAGAAAGGAAGACTGCCTGGCACTTAAATGGCCCTTAATAGTTCTTGAAACATTTTGATGTTTGTTCTTGCTGGTAAACCATCAAAAGTGCACAGAAAACTATATATTTGTCCACTAAGGTACCTGCACACGACCCTTTATGCATAAACATAAGATTTTTTTTCTAAATAACGTAGGTTTTGCACAGTATTTTAGTTACAAAGTGTGTAAGATATAGGACCAGTTGCCAGTTACTACTAGGTTCTTGTCCAAAAGGTAGAAGAGTGATGGTGGGTTTTCTGCAGAGACTGAGAGGACACGTACGGCACAAGAGAAGAAATGGTTCATCTTCTCAGAGTGTGACTTACCGGAAAGAAAGGACTTGAATTAAAGCGAATCCTCTTATATGTAGGCGCAGACCGTCCGGGGCGAGCTGCTGCACTTTGATCCGCTACGTTAATTATCTTTTGTTTGTTCGTGATAATCCCGAGTCCGGCATTGTGATGACGGAGGACCGATAGTGCCGCTAAGCGCAGGGAAGGAGCGGCCGTCGCCGGTTATAAATAATGACCGACACACACCCGAAGCGGAGGGCACAGATGACTTCGTGAAGGGACTTGCGTGTGAATAGATTTAAATACAACTATTATGACTTCCTTTTCAATTCGGTGCACGGTAGTAATTGCGAAGCTGTTAAAAGGTTGTTGTGAGATGTTATGAAATCGACTTTATATATATATATATATATATATATATATATATTGTTTTATTTAATAATTTAATAT
>JABJVR010003357.1:0-16017 GCA_025773905.1 Chitala chitala | reverse complement strand
CCCTATAAACTGCTGTAACAAGAGAATTTCCCCACTGTGGGATCAATAAAGTTCAGTCTAATCTAATCTAATCTAATCTATTACTCTGGCCTTCTAGTCTGATTTCAGTCAGCTAGTATCACAGGTGTACATGTCTTTTTCTATGTATTTCCTGTTGTAGAGTGCCATTTTTTTACCCTAGCTGCAGATTTTGGAACTTAATATTTTTGTCAAAGAATCCTTGTGCCCATCCTTTGAATAGCATATGTACAAATTTAGGTGTCATTCCACTTACTGGTAAGAGCTACACAGAGCTCTGCATATGTAAAATTTAATTATTTAATTATTACTAGCATTGTGAAATGTTCAGGTTAAACACTACCTTGCCCCTATGCTTGCTAGGACAGGCTCCAGGCCAGTCATGGCCTAGTCCAGATTAAGCAGTTGGAAAATGAATGAATAAATTAATTTTTTAAATCATAATTTTAACCATTTTAAGACTGCAAGAACACTGTTCTGTTTGAGGTACCTTAATCCACAGTGCATTCTTACAAATTTAAAAACCCACTTTTGAAATTGTGTAGCGGAAATACACAGCACAAATGATCTGAGACAAGAGAAAAGTTCTGACATTCTTACCATACAGACCCTTCCTGGCAGGGTTGACGATGGAGAGGTCATTGCAAGGGCTTCCGCCAATCACCAGATCGAATGGCCCCCATTCTGCAATCTGTGTGGTACGGCAGTCATGTGACTTCTGCTAGCTGAACAGCATCAAATCACCGAGAGAGACCAGCGGCCACATGTCTGCGCTTTGTCAGCGTGCCCAGTTTACAGACATGGTTTCCCCAGTTCTTTAAAGAAACTAAACACACTCACGATAGAACCCAAATACATTGCTTTAATAATGCGGCTGTCATAGGCTGTCAATGGGTAGTCATATGACACACAGAGGGATCCTGATTGCTGCGGTGTGGCACAAACAGCTGCTCACACAAAAGGTGAGATTTTGTTTCTACCTGAGCAGAGAGTTCAGGTACTCTGTGAAGGTACAGGTGAGGGTGCTCTGGCAGTTGTCAGTCTGTAAACCACACAATTTGCAGGTGATAAAACGCTGCTTTCGTCCTGTGTCCAACGTCTTCCTTCCAGGCCCCTCCCCCCACCCCTCCTCCACTGCTTCTCCAGGAACACAATAAACAGTATTAAAGGCATTAGCGAGACAGCCCTGGGGCAGAGTATGGGTTCCCAAGCAGGGCGAGACAGTTCCATAAAGAGATAAGAGAGTCTCAGCTGCTGTTGGGCAAACAGCAGGTAAAAAGGTAAGAAAGGGGGTGTCAGGGGTGGGTGGGTTATTTTTTAACAACTGGGTTTTTTCAGCACGAGCAATGCGGCTGCCAAAACAAAGAGGCGGTTGTGCGTTTCGAGGCTGGGAGTGAGATATACAGGTGCACTCAGCGAAGGGTTGTCTAGACAGATCGGAGGTGAGTGTAAATACACAGCAGCTCAGTATTTGTCAGTGTGTAAAGGTCACAATATCAAAGCCTTAATGCACAAAGGCTACAGCTGCTAAGGGCTGCCACATGTCCAACAAAATGCTAAAGGTGGGAGATAAAGGACAGTAAGATTCTTTATGCTATGGTAATTCCCAAGCACAGACCTCTTCACCAGCTGCCTGGGAATCCACATGGGCTTCATCCTAATTTACAAAGCAATCAAGCGTGGCCGTCTGCCTTTGCCCCTATTGCCTGCACAGAGGCACACAGGTACAAATGAACCACATAACACTCCTCCACTTACGTCCTTCCTGGTGATGTTCCTCACATCTTGCACATACTTGATTTTGCCCTCGTGCCGCACGACTCCCACTGAGATGGAGTCTTCGCACACCTCCGATGCGATGTACTCGCCCACCTTGAAGCCCAGGTCTCGTAGCACAAGGTAACCTGTCATACGTATTGGCATAAATAGCATCACTTCAACAGTAATTGAGAATGCACAGCTAAACAATTAATTATTACTGTTATCTATACCAGTTGTTCTCAGCTCTTTGTTGGTTTCTGTACCCCTCTTGCAAAATTTATTTTTTCAAAGACATTTGAGGCTACTTTTATAGATTTTTACTGTCAGACATCTTATAAACTGCTTATCCTGTTAAAGGTCACAGAGAAACTTGGAGCCCATCCCAGAACACACAGGGTGCAGGGAAGTGGACACCCAGGGTGGGGCACCAACCCACCGCAGGGCGCACACACACTACAGGCATTTTGGACACACCAATCAACCTAACCTGCATGTCTTTGGACTGTGGGAGGAAACCAGAGAACCTGGAGAAAACCCACCAAGCACAGGGAGAACATGCAAACTCCACACCCACAGACCCAATGCAGGAATCAAACCCCAGGCCTGAAGGTGCAAGGCAACAGTGCTAACCACCACATCACAGAATTTTACTGTCAAATGTTGTAATTCTTCCTCTGTGTTCCACACAATCAAGACTTTGGCACTGTACTACACAGTCAAGGCATCTGTATTGTTCCAGGCAGTCACGATCTTAGTACTGCACTATGCAGTCAAGCAAGGCTGAAAGCAAAGCACAAAAATGCATAGCAAAGTGCATGAGTGAGCGGCGACACCAGTGCCAAAGCGTGGGAAACAGCACTCACCTGTACCAATACCATCAAACAGCGAAAGAACGCGAATGGGGCGTCTCTGCTCTGCTGGGACTGCTGGGTACATTTTGGGGCTTTCCTGGAGAGTAAGTCGTCCCAGAATCCGTGTCAGTTAAACAAGGGCAAAACGAGACTAAATTGAGGTGCACTCCCACACAGGATGAAATCTAATCTATTATGCACACATACATGCATGATCTTGTTTGTGCTCCCATAAAATCTCAAAGATACTGTGTTTCATTCGCATATGCACGGTCATACACACATGCACACCTAAACTGACACACACATATAAACAGTAACAGAACCACACCGTGCTTCCACAAAATCCTAAACAATGTACTCCATTAGACACGTGCAATCACAAACCCATGTGATTTAACACAATACACCTCCAAAAATGTAATAAGTTTCCCCTACAAATGAATGTGAAGAGAAAGCAAAAATTCTTTACAGGGTTACTGCCTTTAATTATCACACATTAATTTATCTATTATTCTGATTTAAGTTAATTGTGCCTGGTTGAAGAAAGTGCATGCTGGAATGTGTCACGTGTGTCGCTGCCTGAGGCATGAACAGGTGCATCTTGTCCTGATGCTGAGGGTGAGAGGGCAATGAACCCGAGCATGATGGGAAAATGGCTGCCACTCACAAACTCCTGTCCATTGTCGTTGGCAAAGAACTCCTGCAACTTGACAGTCCAGTCCTTCCTCCTCTTCAGTACTCCGGACAGCTCCGGGGGCTGGCACATATAACACAGCCAGGGGTCCAGCGCTCGGGCACTATCTGATGCCCCCACACCCACCAGGATGTCAAGGCAGTCCACGCAGAAGCACCTGGACAGACGTGCATTCAGGTCAGACCCAGACACCGGACTGCATTGGGCTTGTCCCGCAACAGGAGGTGCAGATGTAAAAATCACGGAAGTGACGTAATGTGGGGGGTGTCCCTCACCTGCAGCAGTTGGCATTTCCACAGAGCAGCACCTCCCTGCCACCACAGCACACAGTGCAGTATGACTGGTATCCATCGTCATCGTACATGTAGGAGATCTCCAGATACACATCCTGTCTCGCACCAGCACACACACATACACACACACACACACACACACACACACACACACACACATATAAATAAAAATCAGCATGGACATGGGCCAGTTTATTGCTTTTATGAAATCAAGCAACCAGAAGCAACAGGGGATGATTCAAGAGGCTGATGATGCATCAGGTCACTGCTCACATGTTTCCAAAAAACATCAGCCAAACACGAATTTCGTTATAACTAGTTGTACAATGACAACAAAGATATTCAGTTCAATTCAGCTCAACATGCTCATCAGTCATAAGCACTGCCAGCCAATCAACGACCACACCTTAAGAATATGCTAAAAAGCGTGACGTGGTCGTTCTCAAGCTACACCCCTGACCACGTTGTCTGCTTGTGAAAGCAGGCGGATGAGCCCTACTCCACCCCTGTACCGCTGCAGCACAGCAGAGTCATGTGCAAGCTTGTTGAGACAAATCCACCATGATGCTCTGCATTTCAGCAAGCTACACAGCACTTCGCCCACTTCTGCTGGAGCTCATCAGGCTGTAATTACCTGTGGCATGCTGCAAAAATCTGCCTTTTGATATGTTTCTAACTGTTTATGTTTGCTGCCAAGAGAAACAAGTACATAGATTTATAATTGGAGGAAGCCATGAAGCATTGTGAATACGCCTGCCAAATTAAAGATGGCTGCAAACGTAGGTACAAATTGCCAAAAACTCTCAGAGGTTCCCATGGGTAAATTTATTTTCCGCATTCAATGTGCGAAGAGGTTTTCATGCCAAGAAATCCATATAAATGCAAAACTATGCCCAGGGGGATAAATGTAAGGAGATCATCAAAAGTACAAGTTAAAGGCAATCCTTTAAAAGAATGGTGACATGACATACAGCGAACGTCAGATGTTTTGGAACATAACTTTTGTGCATGTGTTGCATAGATATAAAATAACATAATGAAGACTTTTAAAGGCGAAATTAGTAAATTGAAGCACGTAGTCCAATTTTATGAATGACTTAATCTTAATCTGAAATAGTATCAGACATGGTCCTATAATGTGAACAAACTCCGGGAAAGTATTTATAATTTTTTTTTCACCTAGAAGGTTTGTTGTGTTTTGGAATTTCAGGATCAGCCAAAACGAGGAAATGCACATATCATCACAAATGCAAAATTTATTTTAAAAGTAACAGCAACTGCTTTTCGTGCAAAAAGACGAGTCTTCATAACAGTTAAGACGTAGTTCACCTTGCTTAATATCAAAAGAAAACAGCTTTTTTTCTTGTGTTAAAACTGCATCCAAGTTTTCCTTGTCTGTCCAGAGTGTGAGAAAACACTTAAACAGAAGAGCTAAAGGTGAGCTATACCATAAAACCTGGCCCTGTCTCAGCCACAGTCAATCTGTACTATAACTCTGCGGTACCTTGCAAGTTTGGCACAGGCCTCCTTCAAAAAGTGGATGAAATGTAGCTGCTCCCGTTTTCCCACAGGAAAGACAAAATTCTAGCAGCAGGGGAAAACCAAAAACAAATTATTCAGTGAAGTAAATCACACTTAAACAACCAATAAAACAGTTTAAAGACCTACAATCATACGCATTTGTAAGGTTATGCAAATACAAAAGTCTCATTGGTTCTCATTATTTATGTAATATTGACAAACCAGAAAACAAACAAAAAAAAAACTAATAGTACAACAGTAGTACAATTTTCTTTGGAGTTTTATGATTTAAGAAAATCTGACATTATATACACATTTTATATATTACACAAACAGTATCCATCTTTTGGACTTTTGTGTACATTTCTCCAAGTTGTTATTGTCCAGTTCAGCTTCCTTTGACTATATGAAGATTTTTTTTGCCATAACAGCTACACTGATACACTAGTGTAAATGTAATATCTAGGGTACCAATTACAAATTGTTTCCAAATTATCATAAATCGGTGGTATAATTCAATAGATTTTTTAAAATCACCTGAATTTAATAAATTTGAACTTTATAACCATTAGCTCTTCAAATATAGAGAATGACAGTGTAAACAGCAGATCTGGAAGACTGCCATAGATTATACAAGCCTGAGTAAAATGTAACAGGAAAAAACAATTGAATAGTTTATACCTTCAATATTTCTGTTATTCTTCAAAACTTCATGTACCATTTGTTCTGAAATGCGACAATGAAGATTTGAACATACATCAGCGTACTCTGGATCGCATATCATTGTGTGCATGAAGACTTGCAAAATCAGGTGTGACCTCTGACCTCTGCTGTAAACATCTTCAATTCCCTGCTTGGCCTTGCAGAGGCTCAGCTTCTGCCTCTTGGCTGTTGGGAAGTACTCTGCCAGGCCGACATCCAGGACCTGACGATTCAAGCAACGGCTGCCTGAACACAGGAGGGACAACCTCAGATTACACATGGAATTCCAGAGAAATATCTGCAAGTGTGTTTACCCATGACACCAACAGAAAGATCAATGTGTCACATCTCTTCCACAGATGCAGAACACAGGTGTCACCACATACCTGATTCACCTCACTGATCTCTTTGACAACGATAAACGTGCTTTTTTGCCACAGGACATTCCTTTCTAACTCACAGTATACCTATACACGCGACTTAAACTATGAGCTACATGTTGTTTGCTCACCAAATATATGGATGAAAAAAACGAGAGTAAAAGTAGGAACTGGAAAAGAGCAGAACAGAGGAGAGGAGAGTGGGGCGACTCACCCGCATTCTCCGTGGGTTTCAGCCCCTCAGAACCCTTAGGCAGGAAGCCTCCAATGGCCCAGTCCAGCATGGGCTTCATCTGCTCCTCAGGGCTGTCGGTCTCACACACCGGAAAGGTCTTCTCCGCCCGCAGGCTGGCCAGCTGCCACGGTCCACGTGGACAGACGAACAGACAGATGGACACAAGGTGAAGACACAACAGTAGGGCAGGCAGCCGGTCAAAGAGTCGCAAACACTTATTTACATACAGGTTTACACAAACACACACACACACACACACACACACACACACACATACAAAACAGTGAACACACACAAGCACAATAACAATAGCAACCACCATTGGATGCAAAATGGGAAATAAAGTAACAAACAAAGAAAGTCTGGGATAAAAAATAGACTGACTATAAAGCAAAGGGCCATGGGGGTGGATGGGGGCTTAAAAATAAATTTCCTCACAATTATAAAAAAACCACATTTAGCTATAAATTTTATGAAAAACTTGCTGTGGTAAATCACCAGAGTAATTTAAAATGGATAACTCCAATTTATTTCTCTGCACCGAAAAGCTGCACTATGAAATTAAATTTTAATATGTTCTCTTCTGACATATTAAAAACACACTGGCAGTGCAGCTAGTATTTATCTTATATTGAAAGGTATATAGATGAGATCATACTTTTCTGGCACTGAAACCACTGAAACACTTATAGTGCGTGCGTGCATGTGTGTGTGTGTGTGTGTGTGTGTGTGTGTGTGTGTGTATGTGTGTGTGTGTGTGTGTGTGTGTGTGTGTGTGTATTCATTATGAGTGCCTGCTACAACTGACTCCTCTTGTGGCAAGGCTCTCCTACACAGTCAATACCCATTACAATAAGGAGAGGAAAGCGTGAGCTGCACTTCTCCACCTAACACAGGGGCCACTCCATCCTTCTCCTCCTCCGCACTCCTGCTCACCTCCAATGCCTGGAAGATGGCCCTCCTGTAAGAAGCCAGTTTGGTGTAGGAGGCCTGGTTAAAGAACTTGGGGAAGGCCACAATGGATTTCAGCTTGTCAGCTGATACCTGAAGGAATGAGAAAGGTAGCTTCAGAGTTAGTTAGAGGTGGCCCACTTGCCAGTTACGTTACAGCCAGAGCAGACACCGGATGTGGACACTGGACAGTGTCCGCCCTCACCTCAGAGAACTTCCCATCTCCAAACCACTGCAGCCATCTCATGCCGGGCGAGGCCTGCTTCTTGCCCGTGGCATGCCAGGTCACTACGATGCCCGGCCACCAGGAGAACCCTTTAATCTTTCCCCACACAAGCTCCCCAACACCAAAGCCTTTGTTGTCCTACAGGGGAAGAGGTAATCAGACCTGTGAGAAGATGATACAACACACTCATACTTTAGACAAAGCTGCAAGAAGACCCACTCACCCTTTACTCACAGAGCTGTGAAAGCACAATGAAACCCATTCACCCTTTACTCACAGAGCTGTGAAAGCACAATATAACCCACTCACCCTTTACTCACAGTGCTGTGAAAGCACAATATAACCCACTCACACTTTACTCACTGAGCTGTGAAAGCAAAATATAACCCACTCACCCTTTACTCACAGTGCTGTGAAAGCACAATATAACCCACTCACACTTTACTCACTGAGCTGTGAAAGCACAATATAACCCACTTGGGTTGGGGGGTACCCAATATTCACACACTGTCAGTCAGAAAGGACAGTTTATAATCACCTCAGTAACATGTCTCTCCAATGTCACACCTTACAGGTCGTCATCGACTTATGACCTACGCAACTTATGACTATTCGCCTTTACGACCACAACTGTGACCGCTATGTCTGGTGAGCGTTGCCCTGCTGGGTGTACGAACATACAACAGTTTCGCCCAGCTCTCAGCAGCATTGGCAGTTCTGCGTGCAAAACTCAGTGTAAACTCAGACTCGGAATAGAGCACTTCCTCTGTGTTCGTTTTCTGTGTTCACAACTAAGGGATTATCAGAAGTTTTATCTCTACTGAATAAACTTTTTGCACATTTTGAAGGAATGGACCCAAACATCGAACGATTTGCAAAGACTGAACGGATGGCACATCATGCGTTTCGTCTGTATCGTAAAATATACGAGGAAAAAAGAAACAAACAGTTCAGACTAAGCTCACCGTGTTTATGAAATACAGTGTTTGACTAAATCCTGACGAATGCAGCCCCAGTTGATGACATCAGCAATTATCATTACACAGTTTAATATATGTAAGGCATAGGCCGACTTACGACCAGATCGAGTTACAACTGGTTGGTCGAAACCGATCGCGGTCATAAGTCGACGATGACCTGTATCTCCTCCATAAACCAAGAATTTGGCACAAGTTTAAAGTATCAAAGAGTTCTTTCAGTTCTAAGCCTACAACCTTCAGATCACAAGCCAGTGTCCTCAACAGGCAGCCTGTGTTTAGACACCTATGATATTAAGGAAGCAGACAAAGAAGTCAAGTGAGATGAAAGAACAGGTGTTCCAACAGAAATCCAGGGCAAGGGCACCTTGTACTCTGGCTGGGTGATGGTCTCTAAGGAGGAGAGTGACGAAGCTGTGCTGCTACTCTGGGCTGAGTTTTTTGAGTCCTGCTCCAGGAGGTCCAGAAAGGGACCTTCAGACGCTTGAGAACCCAGACAGCACAGGGTGACACTGGTCCGGCTCTGTGGGGAGACGGGGAACGCCAACACTGTTGCAAAAGTCCTCCTTGTGCAGAAGTACATTAGTAATAGGTCTGCACTGGATCAAAAGTCCATGCTGCCCAAAAGCCAAAAGAGCTCACTAGATGTGAAGCTGCATATGGAATTCTTGGGCCTGGTTTTACCTATGCATGTTCACCACAGAAGTTCCACTATGACTGCAGTTTACACACACATTGTTAAATTGCTGACACTGAAGAAATCCTAGCAGCATGCAGAGAAAAAACATCCTGCCATAGTTAGTAAGATCATTCTATAACTTTTAAAATACAAGACTTTTAAAATAAAAAAATCCAGTCAAATTACTCATATGGTTGCAGCATTTAATTTATTTTTTTTGCACTTCCATCATCTCCGCTCACTAACAGTGACAGCTTTGTGCAGCGGAAGACAACACTGCCCGTGACTTCAGAATCTCCATGTGAATGAAGATCCATCCATCCATTATCTTAACCGCTTATTCCTGGTGAGGGTTACGGGGAAACCTGGAGCCCATCCCAGAGCACACAGGGTGCAGGGCAGGGGACACCCAGGGCGGGGCACCAACCCACCACAGTGCAAGAAGATGCTGCATACAAACTCACCACAGATTCACCGTTAAGACATAATACTAGGGAAACATGATCAGCGGTCAGTATATGGGGAAAATAAAACATTACAAGAAAATACAACAATGAATATACTATTTTGGTTCACATATGTTGATGACAAGGATGAGGATGATGATGATGATGACACCAAAAATGATTTGCTTTGAGTTGACATAGAGATTTCCTGTCCTGGTCTTATTTAACATGGGTCACATGACTGCCTGGAGACAAATCAGTCATGAAGCAGACCTCACATCAGCTTTCACTTGCCCTGTTTGGGGGTGTGTGTTTCTGTTAGAGGGGGGTGGGTCTGGAGTGATGCCCCCCCACTGGCTGCCACGAGTGGGCACTCATACTTGCGCACACATGACCTTGCTCACATATGTTCAATCTGATCTTCTGTTTCTCTCTGTGAACTGAACCATACTGCGTCTTTCCTACAAGATGCACACAGTTTCCACTGTGGTTATGACTCCACCTCCCTGATCTCATGCACAGAGCACCATACCTGAGGGTTGCCGTTTTCTCGCTTCTTCTGCCTCCGCCTGTTGTGGCTCCTGGCCTTGTGCTGTGATGTCAGGCCCGCCTGGAAAATGGTCCTAGGCGGGGGCCTCTGCCTTAGGCCAGACTCACACTCGGCCCCAACCTGGGACTTGTCCTCCTGTCAAACAAGCAGCACTTTTGGCATCAGTAGAAACCAAATGAAAACAATAATACAGAAAGAGCCAGCTTTTGAGAGCAAGCTCATGCAGCTCTGAGTGGTGGGCGGGGACACGAGTCTGGAGAACTACAGGCACAAACCAAAACAATGACAGCAGCAGGCAACATGAAACCCTGTGGCACACAGGAAAGTCTGTGTCTGCATCAACTCACAGCCCAGAGCATGGCCTGCAACTCTGAGGAGTTTTCCTTCTAATTATATTCCAGTTTGATTTGATATTTTCCATCTTGGCTCTCATCCCATACAGAATTTCCCACACAGACCGCATGTGAGACCTGAAGGCTCACACTGTACCCAAGTATAACCCAGCCTCATACCTTGCTGTAATGGCCATCCCAGACACACTCATCTTCTGTCTCCGAGCGCTTCCTCGTTCTCTTTCTGCTCCCAGACAGCGGGTCCATGCTGGCATCTGCCAAAAAAGAATGTGTAAATGCATGTTTCTGTGTATGCTTGTGTGTGTTTGAGCGTGTGTGTGTGGGGGGGGTGTGTGTGTGAGAATGTATAAACAATTACAATACAAACAAAACCACAAAAAGTAACAGCTCACTCTCTGGAAAACACCGTATTTTTCATTCTTTCTCTTGCAAACATACAAACCTCAAATTTCAAAATCCTTCTGAGATCACAGGGGTACCTGACAAAACATAACACATTTCCAAATCTCTTTAAGATATTGGCACATACATAAAACCTGAAGTACAGGTTTGTTTCTGTGTTTGCCCGAACTGATAATCCAGCATGTCTCCACCTCATTCCCATGAAACCTGTCTAAATCACAAAGGCAAAACGGGAGGATAAAGGCAAGAGATGAGGTGTTGCCTGTTTCTTCTGTCCAGGTCAAGATAAGGATCGAGGGACTGTCTCACCTGGGGGGCACGCAGCATCACTGTTTTCTTTCAGGCTGTAAGGCGAGGGGGGCTCAGCAGCCGTGAGGGAGCTGCTCTCGCTGGCGGTCTCCAGGCCGCTGTCGTTTTCTAACAGACCCTCTGCAGCCAGCATGACCCCGTTCACGGCGACCTTGGGAAGATGCTGAAAGGAGACATTTTTATTAAACTAAAGACCGGTCCCTCTGTCTGTCTCATCTACCTGTTTTGCCAAGCTCTTCTGTGCCTGTAGGCAAAGTGACTAGAGCCAGAACCGGCCTCAATTAACACTACTGTTGGATACTGGACTTTGGTACTTTTATGGCCCCGACCAGGCTGCTTACAAGCTATCAATAATTGAAAAATGCTTTATCATGCGCTACAAATGTTCGATACCTAAGAAGTAAATCTCATCAGCGTCAGTGAGCCAATATTATATTGTAACCCAGCTTTGGTGAACACTGCAGTTACCTTATCAGCATCAGTGAGCCAATATTATATTGTAACCCAGCTTTGGTGAACACTGCAGTTACTGTGAATATTGCTTTATTCCCCTTTAAATTTTATTAATCATATTAAAGTTGGTTCAGAACAGAGGTACAGAAACGTGCCCGTAAGTATGGGCTTACCAACATGGTACTTTAACTTTTTGTTGGACTGGTTGTCTGCTTAGACTCGCCCTATCAGTTTGTCTGAGGTTTGTATGAGGAGGGATGTGGAGAGATGTTAAAGACGTGGGAGAACCTACGGCTTCCAGCTGTAGACTGTAGTACCCAAGTACGAGCCTTACAGTGTTGGTAATTATTGTGCCATTTATCATAAACTGCATAGGAGTTTGATGTTATTTGCCAGTATTGCTGCTAGCACAGCTGCAATACTGAAGATTCTCCAACATAAGTCAGACCGTGCTCAGCGCTACCGGAGAGCACTCAGTTAGCTCCTCTGGTGTCGCAGGACTTATACCTACCAGTTACAATTGAAGCTAAGCATCAGCACAAGTGACAGACACTCAAAAAGTTGCGCCCTGAAGGTACTATGATGGTTCAACTACATCAGCTGAAGAGGGCAGTTATCTGAGTTTTGGCCTGGACAAACCTGAGCCACAAACAGGCCTACAGAGCAAAACTGTGGGCTTCACTTAATTGCCGGCTGGTTAAGGTACTTGTGTGTATGTAATAGAGTATTTCAGGGCACACAAATGTTATTATTTGCATCACAGTGAATATGAAATCAGTTTTTCTGATAAAGGTTATGCTTAGAGCACACGAGACTACGTTTTACATAATTAGCCATATTTAGTTAATGTAGGTCTGTGCCAGTTATTAATAATATATTAATATTAATAACTGGCACAGAGCTAAATTTATTTTCATACTGGGTATTTTCTAAGAAATCTTTGGTACTGAATACAATGTATGTATATATATTAATTTGTTTTCTGTTTGTAATTTGTCAATATTTTATATAATTTCTTAACATTTAAGTGCATGAATTGTTTCTAGTTGCACATCAGTTAACAAGGGGAACCTAACCTGAGTTAAGCCTGTTTTCACTTACTGCAGCTGCAACTACTATTAGGCCAAGCTAGCAGAAGGTATTTTACTGTACTGAGTATTTTATTTCGATAGCTTTTTATGAGCTTAGGCCCCCTTTTCACTACATCAGTTATCCCCCAACTGCCAAACGAGGTGCTTTTATTTTTATTTTTTATTTTATTTTATTACAATGCCCAGAGATGAGGTTCACACATGTGTGTGTGTGTGTGTGTATGTGTGTGTGTGTGTTGTATTTTGAGAGGCTTATGTTGTAAAACTGCTCTGAATGGAAAAACACCAAGGTGTTGAAATATAAAAGTAAAGAGCTGAAACAGAGCACTTGAGTTAAACCCTGCTGTGGTAAATGGGTTTATATTGTTAATGTTACACAACCGCTTTGAGTGTGTAAAAATGCCAGGAGCTGAAAAATAAAACTAAACATTTGTACCATAATGTGTAATGTACAACCTCTATTCCAAAAAAGTCGGGACGTTTTGTAAAATGTAAATAAAATGCAATGATTTACAAATCCTTCTTGATGTATATTCAATAGAATACAGCACAGAGACAACATATTTAAAGTTGAAACTGGTCAACTGTGCTGCGCTTTGCATGTAAATTATTATTACGAATTTAATGGCTGCAACAGGTCTCAAAAAAGTTGGGACAGGTGCAAGAAAACCATGAAAAAGTAAAAAAAAACTGACTGAAACATTTCAAAAGTAAACAAGTCATGAAAGAGGCATTTTTGAAAGGCTCAGTCCTTCAAAAGCAAGGGCGGAGAGACATTTGCCCCCATGCGCACAACGGCATAAGAAAACAGTTGGTCGGTTTAAGAATAATGTTGCTATTATAAAATTGCAAAATTGTTACTGAAAAGGTATGATTCGGTAACCGGTATCACAGTCTAGGTGTTGGTAGGGGTATCAAACATTTCTGATCAACACAAAGCTCTACTCCACACAAGCTGTCCATCACTTAGTATTAGCAGTACACCTTTATAAGGTGGCTGACAGTGTACAGTCCCTGGTTCTTCTCATCATTACAGACTTAACAAATAGCTTCTCCACTACTGTTGTTTTTTCTTCCAAAACACATGGTTGTATCAGTGTCAGGTGACTGGAGTGACGGGGTGTGGGACATCCTGCTGGCCTTGAACCCCCATTGATGTTCATGACCTACAGACATTCTTTGACAGTTCCAGTCCTCTCCTCCTGTGGTGCAAGTGTTTTACTGCAAATCGCTGTTACCCTCACTTAAAAGTTTCTAAGTAAAAAGGTTTCAAATGTAACCTAGCAGATTATGTTACACATCAAATCTAATCTGTTAAACTGACCTGTATGAACTTAAAAAAGTCATCCTCTCTGTGAAGCACTTAGCATTTCATCAAAGCTTCTCACAACTAACCACAACACCTTATCTTAAAGACTCGTGGTGCATTTACCAGCTTTACTTCTCAAGCATCTGAATGACATACACCATCAACACCACTACCACACCAGGTACTTTGTTTAAACCCACAGCATCCCTCAGAAGAGGAAAGCCACCTAAAACTGATCGTATTCCATCCCTTCCATAATGTTCCCTCTTCTTTACAACAATGCCCCTTGTTGAAGAGCAAAGTTCAGGTCTGGATTTTGACATTTTCATGTACACTGATTTCTTCTGTTTAATAACAGTGAAAAGCAAAAGGGCACTCATCGTTGCAGGGCCAGAGGCTTTGCCAAAACCTGCCCTGTTCTGACTTGACCAGGAGACTTTAAAAATACAAGCCTTAGCCTTAAAGACTACTGAACCTCCCCATTGGTATCAACACTAAAGTGAAATAGGTCAAAACATGTAACCTGTTCAAAGAGCTAATAACTTCACAGAAAACAGAACCCCATTTGTGATTGGTTCATTTAACTGCTATCAACGGTTTAATTGGACTGGAGACAAATCAGGCAATCAGTTTCTTCACTCATACTTCTTCCTGATCACGCCACGTATTAGTCATAGTTAATAATCAGAGGAATCTTTTAGTACAACAATATTACTGACAGTCAGGACTGCCCATTTAACATATGCACACAGGCACAGGGAAGGTGATCTGTCAGTCTATTAAAAAAAAAGTCCTGCATGGTTGAGTCATAACTCTGCAGCAGTGGAAGGTGTATAAATATGCATGTGTGAGTGTCTGTGTGCATGTGTGTGTGGGTTAACAGGTAATGGATTTGGAGGGGGGGGGGGTCATTCTTGTAAAATCAGGCTCCTGAAACAGACTGGTCTTGGGTGTTGGAAAAGTTCTCTGGAATGCTGATCACACTCCACAGCTGTCCTCTAAACAAACCGGCCAACCAAGACTACTTCCGGTCCAAAGTGTGCCCCCAGGCACTCCTGTGTTATCCTGTGGCTTTTAACTCCCCTCACTCCACACAGGAGGACACTAGCTTAAAAAAATCCTCCTAAAGAGGCAACAATTAACCCCTAGACCCTTCACCTCTCCAGTTTTTACAGCTTGTCCAGCAGGTCAGCATGATCCAGGGGCAAGCCACTAAAATATGACTTTCAGCATTTTCCTGTTCAAAACAACAAATTGTGCTTATTTTGTTTCTGCATATGTATGTAGGTATGTATGTATGCATGGATGTATAGACAGATAATAGTACCTTATTCATCCCCAATGAGAAATTCTGTTGTTACAGTACCAAGACAGTGTACAGATGGGTTACAATAATAAACACAGCAATTAGGAACTTGCCTAGTGATGAACACACCTACATTTTTGGATGGAATTATGAATTAAAGGTGTGCAACATTAGATACATCAACCAAGACAGTTACATGCCATTCATAGGGAGGACAAATCAGCTGGTATGAAAAATGAGCTTCTCGGCCAACATTGAGCTTCTCGGCCAACATTGAGCTTCTCGGCCAACATCTTGTTATATCAGGATCACTGGTTCAATTGCAGCCCTTGGCAAAATGTGTGTGCATGCATGTGGAGTTTGCATGTTCTTTTAGTGCATGTATGGGTTTACTTCAGGTGCTGTGCTGAAGCCCACGTGGTTCGGGTGGCTATAAGTTGGCCCGTGTGTGTGTGTGTGTGTGTGTGTGTGTGTGTGTGTGTGTGTGTGTGTGTGTGTGTGTGCGCC
>JABJVR010003356.1:0-16018 GCA_025773905.1 Chitala chitala | reverse complement strand
GTATTTTTTGTTTAGTATTGACACCCATACAATTATTGTTCTAGCCCTGCATTATGCTAGAACAATAATTGTATGGGTGTCAATACTAAACAAAAAATACCTAAAAATAAGATGGAGGTGACTGTATCGAGTTCACTGGCCATCGACAGCGGCTCTTCCTGGAGGTTTGTAGCCCTTGGATTCTAATCCAGGTCCCCTTCCCGATAACATGAACATACGGTTCTCCTGGCAACAGAGCAGGATACCGTCCACCAATCAGAACCGTGAGGGACAGCGCCTGGTTTTAGCCAGCGCCCCAACTGCCCCCAACCCCTCCTTGAACAGCTGTTATTCCTGACACATCATACTGTGGTTCACAGGAGAGGAATTACTTTCATTCTTGCTCATTAGCTGTGTTGTGGACTGTGGCCAGGCACCTGACCCAGCAGTCTTCGATGTCCCCTCCCATCACCCCCAAGGTGTGGCAGCTGACAACAATAACTCTCTCAGGATTCTGTTTTTATCCTGCTAGCCAGATGTGATTTGAACACGGAACAAGACGGCAAACAGAACACTCAATTCAGGGTGACCTCACAGAGTCTCCTTTCGGATGGGTGGGGAGTGGGGTAATAGTCATCTGGGGGGAGCCTGACCAAACCCTTAATCTCCCCCATCAGACCCCTCCTTCTCTTCTCCATGGAATCTGGTACTAGTAAACAAGATGCAGTAAAAAGGACCAGAAAGGAATCTATAGGTTAGACCCTCCATATCTGGATGAAAGGTGATCCTCCACTGGTCCATGTAAGGCGGTGGTGTGGGGAGGCTGGGTGTCACTTTGTTAAGGCACAAAGGTCTTCTATTCAAAAACCACACCCATTATTCAAACGCTTGGTGCCACAGAGGCCCGAAAAGAAACGCCACCTCACAAACCTGAAAAGCGCATCAAAAGCTCTCCTTCAGCAAGGAGCTCTGTAACGGAAGGTGTTTGAATAGATCCATCTTCATGTCATCTTATCAGCCACACTCCGCCCCATATCACCTACATCCAGTGTCATGAAGAGCTCAGGTCTCCGTGACCAGGGGCACCATAATCATGCGTTACAATACATCAAAATTCATTGCCCCTGACAGGTGAGGAAACACCTAAGGTTGCTCAGAGTACTACAGGAAGAACCTTTAAACTATGTCAAAATACGCCTGTCAGGTGTTGAACTTGTTGGTGTTTTCACACAGATGACCAAAACATACATCGGTGTGAAAACACCAACCCTTGTGAGAACATTATATTATTCTGGCCTGACAATAGCCTGAAAGTGGACATCTTGCACTACTGTCTTGCTCAATCGCTCATTAACTTCAGTGTTATATATTGCTAGAGATACTGGACCATGAACTAATTTCTTCCACGGTCACTTGGCTCCAGTTGAATTAAATAATCTATTATTGAATTGTTTTGGTACATAGTTCATCTTCAAATGGGTGTAACGACATAGAGGGTAACCCCTTAATGTGTAAACCATAGATGTAAACCATGGCTCTCCCATAAACTGAACCTTAAGTATTAGCAATATAAACTGTTCAAAGAATTTATCATAGTTTTAAATCCATTCTATGACTCTTGCTTTTCTAAACCCCTGCAGAAGAACATTTGACACCTCACAGCCACAGACTTCACCATAAGCACCAGGAGGCACTGCGCTGAAGTCAGAATGATCCTGCTTCAGGCCTTACCTGGATCTGACCCTTGGCCACGATTCTGTCCGTGTTCTCTCTGTCTTCCTTGTTCAGCCGGGTCTTGTTGTAGCACTTCTCATAGCAGAGAAGCCTCAGGGTCTGAGAGCCCTCCAACTCAATCTCAAACTCCTAGGCACCACAGAGATGTACGAGTTAGGGACAGACATGGACCCTTGTATAGGGAAAGGCATAAAGTGGCGCAGCACCATGGACCAGACCCACCACCGTGGGAGGAACAGCCAAGACCTCACCTCATTCCAGTTGGGTTCTGTAGTGTCCCGATACACTCGTGTCTTTGCCTTGTTCACGAAGTAGCCAAAGGAGTCCACTTCTAAGGTGCAGTAGAGATCTGTGTGGGAGGTCACGGGCTTTTACATTATCAGATCTCAGTCTCCCATACAATGCATATATTTTTGTCACAATCCATCAGAGTTAGTATTATGTGTGGTGCATAGGAAATAAAAAACCAAGAATTACAGTTTTAAGAATAACAGTTAAATCATTCTGCTCTGACTGAAACATGTGAGGAACATAGATGGAAGGAATTTCAGCCCTTTAGTCCCACAGCTACAAATCCAGGGCTGTAGAATGGAATGTAACCCCAGCTGCTTCTATGAGAACCACACAGTGTTGGTCTAGCAGGAAAGTAAACCACTGTGATAAAAAGGGCTACTGAGGACTTAAGGATTTCTAACAAGTTGTGAAAACCAGGCTCAGAAGGTTCAGTCTGCCTCCATGCTCCTCCCACCTCACTCGTGACAGGGAGACGGGCGTCAGGTGCATCTGGGACATCTGTACAGTTGCAACGCAGGCTGGAAAACCTATCCTTTCTACAACCCTTACAGCCCCCACCCACACCACCCTCCTATGAGCAAGAACGGTGCATGGAGTACCGCTTAATCCCCCTGTGTCAGCTGGACACTGGCAGCTGGTGCCTTGGGGAATTCCTGATGTCTGCATAGAGACAGACAGAAAGGGGGAGGGAGTGGGGGGGGGGCAGGAGGGGAGGTTGCTGGGCTGCAGGCAACTGTCAGCCCCTGGCCGGACCTCATCCGAGTAAATCCCAGCTAAACGTGAAACAGGGAGTGAACGAAACGAGACAGAGAGGCAAAAGTGCTTACTTAGGCTCTGTTTTAGGCCTGATGCAGAGTGGATGATGACATTCAAAAAGCCATAGAGCCCCGGTGATTCGTCATCTACACAGCAGAGAACGAAAACAAACGGCAAGTATTTAACCAGACATGTGAAACTAATACATTTACAATTATCTCCGACAATCACGTCACAAATCATTCTACTTTCCTTGTTTAGCTTAAAATGCCATTTCAATGTGCGTTTCTTTCCAAAACCCATTTTTCTTATTCTTGATGCACTAAACTGACGTATTTCTGTCTTGATCCTGCTGTATACACTGAACACCATTCATCTGTGGGCGCGGAAAGTTACGGGTTTTTATCACATCATTTTAGAGCTTTTGTCTGGTGAGATGAACGTGGCTGGAAAGTTTTTGATCCCTTTACAAGAACGTCTTATCTCTAAAATGGTTGAATTGAAAACATTTACAAATTTTTACCTCCCGTTTCTACTTTATTGACCTTGATGAATTTTTGTTTCACTTACACAGATGTCAGCTTCTGCTAGGTAACATTAGAAGACCTTTGACCTGCACCTCATTTGTAACGCTTTTCTGGTGTTAAATAAGAGGGACTTTGGGAGGTCAGAGGTCAGCTCACTCACCTTCTTTGTTGATTGTAAGTGGGATGCTGTGGACCGTCTGCAGCTTCACGCAAGAGTTTGTCAGCATCTGAAGCTCCACCGAGGTCAATGAGAAGCTCTTAAAGCCTGCAGTTCAACATGATCTTGGTTAGGCTTTCTCCTCCTCCTCATCAATTCAATTCAATTTATTTTTATATAGCGCCTTTCACAACAATGTGCCTCAAAGCACTTTACACAAGAAATTGCAGATATTGAAGAAACTATACTATACTATATAAGAATGAATACAAAATAAACTATATAAGAACTAATACAAATGAATGAGGCCAGACAACAACAGAGGAGAGGAACCAAAAACTCCAGTGTGGAAAAAAAAAAACCTCTGGGGGCCCAAGGTTGACTGGCTGCCCAGCCCCTCCTGGGCATGCTAATATTACAGAGAATAGTGGTACTTAGTGAGAGCTTGATTGTTACTAGTAATATGGCATAAATAACACAATTTAGTTACGATTGCACAAAACTAGAGCCTGTACCACATGACTCTTACCATAAGACAGGGCAAGTTCACCTCTGAGGACAAAAACAGACATATACAGTACAATAATACATACTGAGATCATACACGCTGGCAGAAGAGCTCTGTACATAAGCTAGGTTTGAGTACAATAAAATATATTTTTAAAAAGGCTATGGGAGGTGAGTACAGCTGGGATTCCTACATTCTCAAAAGTTTAGCAAAGGTCATAACCTTAAGAAATGTTGGTTTTAGAAAAGAAATAAGTGGTATGTTTGGCTTTACTGGTTCAGTCATATCTGGTCACCATGTAATTACCAAACAGTCTGACATATGGAGAAGAAATGGGACACTCACACTTTTTCTGCTGCTCTCGGATCAGCTCCCGCCACTCTGCTCGCTCATAGTCTGATGACATCAGAAATACATAGCCCTGGAAAGCAAAAGCGGGTTTTGGGGGTTAGAGATGAAAGCAGAGGCCCTGTGACAGGACAGGCAAGGAGTGCAATTGTCTGGGGCCCCATGCTGGGAGGGGGCAAATACGACAAATCTGCAGAAATCCCTTTGAAGCATTTTGTCTTGGGTCTCCGGAGTCTCTACAATTGCACCCAAATGAATATGTCCCTGGTAGGTGTGGACATGGTCAGCAAGGGCATTAGTGTCTCTAGAAGATGTGGACATTATTATGTAGTATTACAAGTCTTGCCCACCCTGGCTATGCGGTATTGATTACATTACCGCAGCAGCTGTACACACTTACACTTGGCTAAAACATCTAATGAACAATCATGTAGTACCACAGTCTTGCCAAAGGGGGAGCAATGGGCAGTGGATCACCTTGCCATTGCGGTTGTACACTCTGAAGGCCATGGAGGGGGACATGAGGAGCAGCAGGGACTCTTGCTCGCACAGCTTCTTCCTCAAACGCTCCATCGCTTTGCCACTCTTGTTGGCCTTCTATAGCACCATGATCAGGGAGAACAATGTCAAAGCTCTGACAGTCACGCACACACGGTCACGCTCAGACATGCCTGGACACACAGTCATGCGCCAACATGAATGCACAAACTCTGATGCACGTACAGGCACGAACAGACACGCACACATGTGCATGTACACACACGGGTGGCCGCACTCTGACTCATAGGAGTAGAGTCACCAGGACACACGTGCACGTACTTCTTTGTGTGTGCTCTCAGCGTGACGCACCTTTTCCCTCTGCATCTCATTTTTGATCTGCGAGATCTTGATCTTCATGGCATCGATGTCCTCGTCTGGAACCTGTGGGACTGGCGAGGACTCTAACTCCTCCACGGTCTGGAAGGTGAGGTCCGACAGAGGGATGTACCACTTACAGTCATACTGCTGGCCCTTCCTGTGTGTTGTGGAGCAGACGGACGTAAGAGACAGGGTTTCTCAGGTGTCCCAGGAGGAGGGTAAACCCAGGCAGAGCCCAGAAGACCACAGTATACACTGAAGATCACTGAGCAAACATGTGACACTCACTAGTACTACGCAAGGCGGGTGGCAGAATATCTCTAATACATCACAGAGAGGTTATGACACAATGCACAGCATTGTCAACCGGGACTGGGAGGCCAGAGTCATTAAAACAAGACCGTTATTCGCATTTAGGCACATGTCACCCGTCTGGTAAATTTCCCTGTGTCAGAATAGCAAACTCTCTCTTTACTTTTTAAAAAGCATGTTCTCCCACAGTGCCACGCGAGACCATTGAGTGTCACTCTTTAGAAGAACCTAGGCATGTTAACAAACAGGGATTGACAAAGCTAGTGGTACGAGTCCCACTGCAGCCAATCACAAGCAAGGAAGAATGAGGGTGTGTGAAGGGGTGGGCGCACGCTCACCCCCCAGTCTGCTTCTTCAGCTTGGCACATAGCAGCAAGTCGGTGAACAGAAAGATGTGGCGAAGCTTTCGGGACCCTTCCACCAGCTCCACCATGAAGCCATCTTTCAGGAGCTGCCGGTTCTAAAAGCAGACAGGCACAACATGCGGTCAGTGCAGTCAGTCAGCCAGCCAGCCAGCCAGCCAGCCAACCAATCAAACACTCCATTCATCAATCAGTCAAAAAAAAACAACCAATCAAACAGTCATTTCATCAGTCAGTCAAAAACCCAACCAGCCTTTCAGCCAATCAATTAACCACACTATCAGTCAAACAGTAAAGTCTGATATGCATTCTGTCAATCAATAAGGCATAAATGAATTAACCTGTTTACCAGCCAATTATTTTTAGGAAAAACACTTCCTACAACACATAACCAAATAGGGTGGATTTTTGGTCTAAGGAAACAGGAACTTGACGTGTATCCATCCATGATGTATATTCTTACTGCTGAACCTTTCTTAGGTACAACATAAAAATAAATAGAATCAAAAACACTTACAGATCCCCACCCCCCCAATAATATATTAATATCATTTATAAGAAAATAGCTACTAGTATAACTGTCACTATAAAAAAAAAAGACTAAAAAAATAAGACTACTTACTACTACACTGTACATGTGCTGACCAATGCTGATACACTGTATAGGAAGTTGTGTACACAACTAAAGATGTTATGCCACGAATAGCCAAAAGGTGGCAGTCTTGTACAGATTTCGCTGTATTTAGTAGGTTGATAAGACAGAGCAATGCAATTCCCAGGGGTAAAAAACAAATAAAAAATCTTAAAAACATGCATCAGCAGTTCAGACTGACAACGCACTGCTTTTAATTACAGAATATTTTCAATCACAAGTCATTGAGACAGGCACAGTACACTGCATGCTCACTTGTTTTAAGGCATCAGGCGTCTGGGTTAAAGAAGTGAATTAAAAAAATTTCAAAACAGTACAGAGTAACAACAGGACAACAAAACAGAAACAAGTCTGAAGAATGTGGAAATGTGCTATAATAATACACTAATCTGTAATGTTGTAGAAAATCAGGAGGGGCCCATGTGAGCATCTGATGTATTAGGCAGACCTCAGTCTGAGGGCGAAGGTTCACCGAGTGTGAAGTCACGCTAAAACAGTCACTCAAGACCTCATCCAATAGGACATCTTCTCCATCAGACACTGAGGAGTAGTCATTCCAATAGTGGTCCCCCTGGGTTATTTTACCCTTTAATGACACTGTGGACCTTTCTGCAATCAGTGTGAGCAAAGGTCAAAGGTCAAACTGACAGGGGTAAGTGAGTCAGTCAATTGGCTAATCTCATTTCAGTGTGAACTGCACTCTAAAAATCTGAATACTTGTTTGGTGGTAAGAAGCCACAAAAGGCTGTGGGCCTCAGGGCAGGCTGACTCAGCTGGGTCAATGTGCGTTCTTGTCGGTTTACCGGATCCAGCTGGCAGACCTCTGATGCCTTGTTGGATCATCAGCGTCTCCATTGTTTGGTGGTAGTCCCACACCTCAGATGTCGGGACTCCCTCTCTCCCTGTTACTCTCTATTCTCTGTGACACTTTAAAATAATATCTGTGTAACTTCTGCTAATCTAAAAACTAAATGAAGAGCTGTTTACACACACGCGCGCACGCACGCACACACACACACACACACACACACACACACACACACACACACACACACACACACAGGAAATTTAAACCATAGGTCCCTGGCATGTAGGTAACCCTGGATTAGGAGGGCGAAGACTTACTTATACCAACCACCCAAAGGAGAAATTGTAAGGACAAAAGCAGACCCTCTGTTATCACTTGTGACAACAAAACAATGTCTGTCTTGGGTACAGCCTATGTCACAGGAGACGATGACAGACCAGCTCTGAGGCCGTGTCTCCACATCTGTAAAACTGGGCTTCATATTTGACAATCTCTTTAAATAAATTCTACAAAACAGGAAGATGATATCCCATCAGCTAGTGGGGCTACTGAGGCACCTTTGCTGGACTGAAGAAATTGGGAACGATAGGAAACGTGTCTTGCTGGGTTAAACAGCTGCACTCTCCTGCCAAACGCAAGCTTCCCAAACACTCAACAGCAATGAAAAAGGATGTGAGATTTCCATTCTTTACCTTGTAATTAGCTTCATGTAGCCAAAGATCCATACGAGGGCACTTATGATAAATGCCTCCTCTCACAAAGGGCAAAGAGAACGCATCAATTTGCTCAATGCTTGTTCTATCCCAGGAGTTTTCAGAGGATAACTCGTTTCATTCAATTAAATCCATTTAAAAGTGTTCCACACCACAAAGCTTTGCTCAAAATAGTTTCACAGACATCTTAACTCTGAGTGTGGAGAGAGTTCGGAAGCATATGATTTAGCACAGTGGTTATAAATTTTCTGTTCAGAGGGATCATTGTTAATTGCTTTATTTACATAGTGATTATGGCTATGAGGAACTGCTTCGGTTCTAAAATAGCATTTCATTCATTAAAAAACATCCACAAAAGCAGATTTCCTCAAGACGTATTCAGTGGAGATTTTCAGCACACATGGGGAAAAACAGGATTGTGTGAATTTTGGCTTTTCTTTTATTTTTTGCCTTTTTAGCAAAATGATAACTGTTTAGAAGGGAGGAAAAACCTTGGCTGTGTATGTGTGTGTGTGTGCGTGTGTGTGTGTATGTGTGTGTGTGCGCGTGCGTGTGTGTGAGATTGAGAGAGAGGCTGTAGAAAGGGCACTTTGGAGGTAATTTCCAGGAACATGTAATGAAATGTCAGAGGGCTTCCCTCTCCTAAGAAGCAGGATATCTGTCCTGAGCAGGAAGGGAGGGCCTAGGACTTCCCTGACACAGCCTTGACCGTGCACAACCCAGACACCACTCAAACTTCCCCTCACTAACACAGTTCCAATTTTTTTTTTTGTTTAATTGCATCACAAAGTTTCCCCAAGCCCTTTCATGGAAGGGCTTGGGGAAAGAGATGAACCAGCTGACTCAGCCACTGAATCACACACTGAGGGGTTGTTTGGGGAGGGGACACAACAGTTTTCCTTTTACAATGATTTTTGCTTGTTCCCATCCCACGGAGAATATATTAGCGAAGAAGCCCAAACTGGCCTTCACATTCCCCACTCGTCCAGTGTGGACCCATCGATCCATGGCCAGGCCCTGCCTACCTCACGCTATCAGTGGAACAACCAATCAGACAGTTTTACAGCTACAGCTAGCAGCGTTTCATTAATTCACCAACTCGGAGAATTCGAGTGACAGCACAGCCGGCTGCGGTGAAGTGCTGTAGATGAGACCACAGCAGATCACCTAGGGTTGGTGGGGGGAGCGTGGTTTAAGGTCTGGAGGACATCAGAAAAATGATGCATGCTCCTAACAGTCTAGGGTTGATTTCTGAAGACCTGTCTCTGGTTTCAGGTTCGTTGGGGGGGAGGGGGGGTGGTTGCTAAGGAAACCGTGAAACACAGACATGGGAAGAGTATTCCACCTTTCACCATGGCTGGTCTTTCCCTACGTTAAAACACCATTGGGTTAGGATAGGCAGTTGTACACTACAGCACAGGAGTTACCTTTTATCTTGCACAAGACTTCAAACATACTACTGTTTACACATTATGCAAATGAGGAATGTGTCACATGACATGCTCCTCCAATCCACACTCAAGAAGGCACTGTGAAAAACACAGCAAATTATCTACACTTTTGGTTGTTTCGCAAGAGGAATCAACTTAGCACCTATCAAACTCAATCAATTCCTGCTTTGCCTTCTGTCTTGCTCATGGGAAATAAAATTACATTATTGCTATTATATAATTGCTTCTGCAGTCATTCGTAACCTTGTGGATGAGTGCAGAAAAAATTCTGTGCTGGCCTGTCACACTGTGGGACTGAACAGCACGTTGCCTTTGATAATCCTCTTATATCTTGATGATCAATATCTGATGAGCATGTCTTTGTGTAACCTGCACCACTGATTAAGCCATTGGATGACTTCATCTACCTCCCCCACAATATTTTGATTGAGACTGCCTGGTTTAAAACAAATTGGTCAAAGACACGGCACATCCAGAGACCCAAAAACGTACCTTCCAGCTCTACAGAGGGTATGTGAAGCAGTAGCAAATCACAAGATGCAAAAAAATGGGCAGCCGATTGCATGGCTGAGGAGGTCTTAGAAATGGAACTGAGCTCAGTTCTTTCGTACGGACCGATACAGGCCTGGTCCCAGAGAGTGAAGCATGTCTAGGTATCCACAGCAACCGGTGCTCTCTGTCAGTCCTGCGAAGTGGTCAGTAATGAGGCTTTAAACGCGGAACACAAAGCCTCCCTGGAATTCTCAGTCTCTTGTGCAGCTTGTTTTGTGGCCTAACGGTTTCCCCACACCGCTTTCCCACGAGAAAACGAGAGGTCCGAGGATCGGACTGGGGCCAGAGTCCTCCTGACAAAGTCCAGCAGCAACTGTCAGAAGACATCTCAGTGCGTTCACGAAGAAACCGAGGCCCAAATACACTGTAGCAATGAGGAGAACACTGACTCATCTCACCACATCAGTCACACTGATATGCAGCACAAACATGGTGTCACAAGGCCTATGTCACAGTGACCTCTGTGAAACATCCACAGAATGAGCTGCAGCGTAGGCAGAGCAGAGAATAAGGAACATCTCCAGACACGTAGGCTGTGACTGAGCAGACCTCAACTGGAGCAAACACACTTCCTGCAGGGAGACCCCATAGAGTCATACCCACTGCCCATTCCTGCCCGCTGGACGGACACTCACCTCTCCTTTCTTGACAGTCATGGACTGGCGCCGGGGGGTGATCTCCTCGTTGATGCTGGACAGGAAGTTTTGGGAAATGCGTAGTGCGTCCTGCAACAGTGGGTGGTCTGGGTGGCTGGAGGGCGTGTGTTTGAGGAGGTCCTGCAATGGGGGGGTGTGTCATTACGCTCCTCTCATGACCAAGCACATTTCATAAATCAACTAACAGCCCCACATACATGATGTAATTCTGCATGTAGGGTTATAATTAGTAACGTTTATTACTGTGTGTTTACTCACATGAAGCACGAGCGTACTCCGAGTCACTCTGTCAACTGGCTTGTACAGAAGAGCTGAGGGTACAACAACATGGAGATCAGCACAGAAAACACACGCACACGACACAGAAGGACACCAGCGTTGCGTGTGCTCCGCGTCACCAGGCGAGCTCGGGCCTACCCTCCAGTGAGTTCTTGGCCATCTGGTCTTTGCAGTCCTTGGTGCTCCGCACCTTGAGGTTCTGTCAAGGGAAGAGACAAGCAGGGCTTCAAACAGGGTCTTACATGCCAGCAAAGTACCAACGGCCGTCATCCATACGCAACAGAACTAAACGTGATTGAGGGATCTGCGTGTCTGCACTTACACTGCTGGTAAATATTTGGTTTGCACAACTGGCAGCAACCCAACAAACATACAACTTCATTGAAATATCTGAAACGGTATCTAACAAATACTTCAAACGGTGCCCTTGCATGTAACACTACATTAAGTAGAACATTTCAACATCGCTAATCACGCTTCATTTTTTTTTTTTTTTTTACTGAGATGGAAATAGTACTAACACATTACCACATATACAAGGGAACAGAGGAAAATACTTTAAACAAAATATCCATCACCTCATATCTGGTTCCTGTGTTGCTGTCTGTCACATGGCCCTACTTCCTGTTTTGAGCACATACGAATCCTAGCAACAAATGCCACATTATCACCGCTCGGAATAATGCTCCAAATTTCCCGAAACAAAAAACTCACCAGTGCCTGTCTGGGTTCCCGGAGGACACTATCTGATGTTCTCAAACAGGCGAAGCAGTGTGTCTACAATGCCTCAAAACCAGAAGTTACATGAACAAACTATCAGCTTCTCCCCCTTGCTGCGAGTTTGATCTTTTAAAATAAATATTTAACCACTCCACAGAAAAACACCTTAGGTTACGCTGCACTATTTGGGGCCATCAATAAGTAATCAAAGAGTTCTGTTCGAACAGAACATGAGTTCCTTAACGAGGTTAAAAAAACAGCAACATGCCATGCTTCATTTGGTGGTACAATAATAAATCCCAGACTGCACTGCAGCAATGGTGTAACACAATGTAAATCCTGGTTCAGTATAAACACTTCTGACCATAAAGAACATGTTCACCCACGATGAGCACAGAGCACCCATGTACTCCAGCACTACTTTGGTCATAAGTCTACGTCTCCAGTCTCCTGATACTGCCAGTTCCTGCTCCTTCCACTTATTGAGACAAACAGGGCCAGTCTGCATGTATCCTCACAACCTAGTTAACGAAGACAAGAACATTCGGCAAAGATGCTGAGGCCTAAGAATCAGCCTGTGAACAGGAACAAGCTACTGCATCCAGTCATCTCCTGTCTCGCTTCTGACATGGAGCTCTCAGTAAAGCAACTCTGGTACAGAAAACATGATTTTTATTGTCAAAGCACCATGTCAGCTGACCATCCATCATTGCCCAGAGCTGACCAAAGGCACAGCGCATTGGGTCAAACAGCCAATCAAAATGACTCCCTAGGCCACCTCACCGTGTTACGGTACTGATATCTGAGCCTAGCAGCAGGAAACTGTCCCGTTCGTTTTGGCTGAAAGCCTGAAATGGCATAAAAGAGCTCTTAGTTCCTACACAGTGAACACAGCCCACAGAACAGATGTTATCTGCCTACATCCCAGAGACAGTTTTAAAGCAGGGAGAGGTCAACTGCCACCCCCCCCCAGGCTTAACCTCAGTGGGAGGAATCAGTCTGACCCTGATCATTATCCCACTGTGACATCGTACCTCTGAGATTTCGGCAAACTGAGAGTTTGCCTGGCAGCACTTCTCAGCCGTTTCCACGGCAACCTCATAGTTGTCCACAAAGGCCCGGTACACTCCAAGCTGGCTGGCCTGTCAGAAGGGGAGAAAAAAGCATCAATCAAGGCACAATGCAGACTTTACCCGGCGACATCTCCACATCCACATGGCCGTCATTGCTATGGTTACCTGGCTTGTCTTTGATTTGACTTGCTTGCTGTGATGTGCTTTGTTTGCAAAAAAACACTACCTGGAAGTTCTGATAAAGATGAAAATCACACATGGGCAAGGCATACCAAGGGCACAGGGATCAGTGCCAACACTTCACCAAAAATTAATTCCAGAGACACTGCAGCAGTAGGCCATTACCAAGAGGATGGACTGACAATTCATATGCATCAACTCAGAACTCCACATGTGAATGCTGAGATTATTCACCCACTTTACTGCTTTATAGAAAAAAATCTGTATTAAATGATGAATACAATACATACTTAATAGTATCAGGTAATAGAATTAACAAAACACAATGTAGACGGAAAATCCAGTAGATAAGAGAGGAGGACTGAAAACTTCATAAAATATGGAAAAAAACCACATAAGATGTTTAAAAGTCATGTCAGTAAATTCAGGTGTGAAATTACAGGTAACGTATGAGAATGTAGCAGAAATCCAACCTAGGCAACGTCACAACCTCAAATCCCTCTGGTTTATTCAATTTTATTGAAAAAACATATATAAAATAAAAACTAAGCAAATGGAAGCAAAAGTCAGGCTATCCATGCACCTGTAGGATGGAATTTCAGTTAGTGACCCGGGACGGTGCAAACGTGGAAGAACATTGGACCGGGCGAAACAATCAGAGCCACAAGGGCAGCAGAAAGCAGGATGTGCCCTTGGTAAGGTCATCTGGATGTTTCCTTAATCTTCACTTATCGCAGCAGCAAAGGAGCCACATAAAGGTTAAAGTATTTAGCACTATGAGAGAAATATGAGTTCACTCTCTCTCACACAAACACACACTCACGCACGTGTACACGCACGCACACGCATGCGCACGCGCACGCACACACCAGGGGAGGGTTGATACATAATAACACAGCAACATCCCTGTCCCCACATGCACATGCGTGAAAGACAGCTCATCGTCTTACTTCCTGTCCAGACATGTCCTACTCATTATCTCCTTATCTTTCCAAGACCTACAAAGTAAACAGGACCTGCTGAGGTCCTGGATCCAGCCCAAGTCAGACATGCTCCTCCTGTCCCAGAGAGGTGATTCCCACACAGCACCAATGCACCAAAAGCAGCTACAGGTGGTAAGAGCCAAAATGAACCACAACATTTTGTCTGGCGATCCCTACCCATCATGCACCACACAAGTTCTGTGCAGTGGTTCTGCATCAACTGCGTGTGTACACGAAGATAACGTGCCAAATTGTCCAACGTCCAGTTTCTCATAACACACTAAAAAGTGAAAGATTGTTGTCAACATAAGTGAAAACCTTGCAGGATAAGACAGAGGACTGAGGGGACATGCATTCAAACTGAACAAAATAACT
This sequence comes from Chitala chitala, assembly GCA_025773905.1. NCBI lineage: Eukaryota > Metazoa > Chordata > Actinopteri > Osteoglossiformes > Notopteridae > Chitala > Chitala chitala. Next base: position 1,741 of record JABJVR010003356.1, on the reverse strand, counting down.
TGGCACCTGCTTTGACCATAAAGGCAGTCCTATCCAGCTCAGGCTGAAACCCACAGCTCAAGGGACAGTGTGTCATGTGACTCTGCTGCAGAAGAAACAAAGTAAGTTGGACTGTGACTAAAATGAAGGGACAGCAGCTGCTCGCTACTTCCTGGACACCGCACAGGATGCAGTGGGCGGCACAGGCAAGCTAAAAGCCCCCCCTCACCATTTACCCAGCAGCCCTCAGAAATGGATTCTCAAGATCAGCAATAACCAGTAACCAGGAAACGTACTGTTCTGGCATACAGAGTGTGTGTTGATGACAAATCAATGTGAATCAGGAGAAACCACCTTACATAATTTGGTCCTTCAAGAGACCTGACAAAAGTAGAATGCTTCCTACAGTTTGTGCTGCTGTGTATTTGACAGTGTCGGCGACCATGTTTGGTCACATGAGTCAACATTGTGATGTCCTGGCCTGGCCCCTGATGGCTGGCTCACCCCGTGCACCTGTGTGAACCAGGTCCTTGCACTCCAGCATGGTGAAAACACAGGGCTGCGAGTCCAGACCCTACAGGGCGGTCTGCTGGACGGCCGTGCAGGGAGGAGCGCCCTGGAGACACACGTAAGCGCGAGCAGGAGCCGCAGCGGGCCTCACCAGCTTCTGGAAGAGCTCGCCCACACACTGCTGGTGGCTCCACCGTTGCACACGGGGCAGAAGCCCATCGTACAGCTCCCTGTGGATCTCATACAGCTCCGGCACTTTGAAGAAGATGGTCTCGATCTGCGGGAGGGTGAGCACGGGCTGCGACGTGGTGGCTGCCGCCTTCAGAGGCTTCATGGGCTGGGGGAATATACCGGAAAGGACAAATGCAGAGACAGATTGAAATTCTAATCATCATACACCAGCATACACCAGCATACACCAGCATACACCAGCATACACCAACATACACCAACATACACCAACATACACCAACATACACCAACATACACTGTGGATGAATCCAGGAAGAAGATTTTCTAACAGCCAAGCATACAGATGCAGTAACATTCCTGACCATCTCAGTCAGACTTGTTATGTCCACCTCTGTGAATGCAAACAGCAAACTGTTCCAACTCTCATAAGGAAAGAGGACCCCCAATGGGACAGGAATGGGTGGAACTGCACAGGAAGACAGACATGCCCCAACTGTCCTGCTGGCCACAAAACAAAATAAGAGCAGTTTGACAAGGACAGCTGTGAACAGGTGAGACAGGTGTGTGTTCACAGCACACGTTTATTTTCCGTGTCACTGATCAGAAGATAAGAACAGGGAGCTCAGTTCGTCCCATGCCAACCCTCACGCCCCAATGCCTGAGGTGGATCGCTAATCACGCTTCATTGTGAGGGCACAGCCCTATACTGCCCGTCAACTACGTGTTTTGAAAGGCTACGATGAAATCAGCACAAAGCTGACACTCTAGCAGCATCTGTTTCACTGTGGTTTTGGTAAAAAAATCTAAAATGTTGAGTAAGGCTGAATGCATACAGTATTTTCACAGAATGTTTACGTGCATTTGTTTTTCCATCTACGTCACTGATGGAGCGTCCCCCCATCCCCCAACTTCACAGCATACCCACCCTCAAAAAATGTCAGGCCCCCCCCCCCCCGCCGGGGGTACCCGCCAAAAAAGCGCCCCGGGGGAGAAGTATTTTTAAAAGCGGGGGCAGGTTGCGGGCCGGCCCCCCCTGGGGGACAACCCACCCTTAGAACGG
>JABJVR010003355.1:2425-16020 GCA_025773905.1 Chitala chitala | reverse complement strand
CACACACACACACACACACACACACCCACACACACACCCCCCCCCCTTTGGACTGCAGAAACCAGAGAACCAGGAGAAACCCACCAAACACAGGGAGAACATGCAAACTCCATGCAAACAGACCCAAGGCAGGAATCAAGCCCTGGAGGTGCAAGGCAACAGTGCTAACCACCACACCACCGTGCCGTCACCATAGCAGAATATCTTATATTGAGAACACTCCCTTACTGGGGCCGATTTTGCCTTTACAAAAACAGTCCCACTCCGCCGCCAGCTCACCTGGCCCGCAGATGCTTGTGGAGGTTCTTACAGCAGGCCAGCACTGTCGTGAAGCCGTGTCTTGGCACTGTGCGGTGACACAGATCTCAGCCTGTGCTGTGGCCTCAGGATCTTCATCTTGTGGTGTATTGTTGCCCTCTTCAGGTAAAACTCATACAGAACTACAGCCTTTCAAAAAAGCCTCTCAGCATTATTGAAAGCCTGACTCCAGAAAGTCTGTCTTCACAATATAATTATACCGCTTGTAATTCTTTGTATTTTTACATATAAGTAAATAGTGGTGATCCCGAACAGGTGCATGTTCCTAAATAATTCTCAACATTAAAAATGTGTTATGCTAAATATTATGTTTAAGCCTACGTTTTAGCTACACGTCTAAGGTAATTGTCCAGAATAATTTATGTATATACATTTTTACATTCAGATAGTACAGAAAGAGTTAGAGAAATTACTTTGGCAAAATGTACTTTAGCAGAGCCTCATCTGATTGGGGGTCTGTGATCATTATCATAATGGCATCAATACCATTGGTATTTAAAGACAATTGGTACCATTGTGATTGGTGAAGAACACAACCTCAGGTTGTATGGCCAAAAACTGGCTGTTCTCACCGTTATGCCATTTTACCTAAGGAAAAATACCAAAAGCTAAAAAAAAAAGGACAAGCATTAGGTTTACATTGTGTTTCTCATAGGATATTGTAAACATGGCTGTTCTGGTGACTTACGATAAGGCAGAACAGGATGAGACTGAGGAAATTAAATTCGCTTTAATTAATTTACATTCGATTTAAATCCATGCGAGCGGAGGTGGGGGCTGCTCTGTGTTTATGAGTCACTTTCTGTGAGAAACAGGACCAGGTACTGGGGGAGAGCAGGTCTGAGCAGAGACAGGCTGACTGCACATCAACAGTGTACAGACAGCAAACCCACACGGACTGATGGCAGCTGTGGGCTCCTGGGTAGGGCTGGGGGGGTGCTGGGGGTGTTAAACTGACCTCTGTTTCACCAGCAGAGGAAGCCTGCCCTGTTCACATACCATTTTCAGCTGAAATACTGAAGGAGAACACCAAACGGTACTGGCTGTCAGTGGGACCAGCCAGTAATGACAACCAACTGACAGAACAAACTGAATCCCTTATTAAATTATGGCCTTGTTTAGTTTGTCTGCAGGAATGAGTTGTATGATGGTAAACCTGCTTTACTCATGTTCCTTTGAACAGCCTGATTTAGTTGTTGAGCTGAAAAAGCAGACAGGACTGTATGAGCTCACGGTCACTTTTGGGTGTGTAATACTTTGAAATCTGCCACGCCTGCACCAGCACTGTTATGTTTTGTAATTTAATAACTCCATTACTGTAGAATGTCCTGTTACATATCTGTAACCTTCATGTATACTCTGCAATCAGCATCGTTTTATTTTAAATCTAGTGGCAATGAATTCTGGGATTTAGCGAAGGACTGTTGGTGAACTGCCAAACAGATACATAATCTACTGTTTCAAAAAAATAAAAAGCAGCACCATGTCAAAAGGGCATGACATTCACAGGGCTGACACTCTCTCTTTATCATCACATACAATTGAAAATACTGTTATGAAGGTATTACCTATCTCGTTATCATTACGCTTCAGTTCAGTGACCCCTACTGCTCTGACACAGATTAGGTGATACTTAGGTATCTGATGCCATATTTTATATGATAAAAATAAGTTTAATATACGACAGACTCGCCAACACACTCAGGTCATATCTTTAATATCTAAATATCTCTGTGTCGGAGCTAACTAGCAGACTATCTTGCAGTGGGTGTTGGAGGTAAATTAGAGTAGAAGTCATGAAGGTCATGAACACACAGGTGACACGAAGCTAAGCATATGGACAAGGTGGTGAGGCAGGCTAATTTAAAGTCCTGCATATGGAAGAATAGCCTATTAATTCAACATATTGCTCCACAGTGCTAAAGCTGCCCACATATTTGTATGTTGTGAATAATCCAGCCACCCAGACTGTCCTTCTTTGTGGTCATGTGCATCTCCTGCATCTGCTCATTACCATCACATCTCCCAGCATCTACACGATCACATCAAATGTTTAGATTTTCACATTTTCACATAGTGGCCATTAGAGACTCGTTTCCAAAGTAATTAATAACAAGCTTGCATTTAACGCTCCCTGGTTCATCCGTTCATAACTTTGAAAATGTCACGAATATCGAGGTGGAGGTGACGTCCAAGTGCAGAAAGACAGGCTTTTTTCATTTCAATTCAGTCTAAATTTCAATTTATTTTGGTATAGCGCCGTTCACAACAGGTTGTCTCAAAGTGCTTTACAGAACGAAATTACAGATAATACAGAATGAACAGTAGGTGGATGATTTTGGTTAAAAATAAAGATAAAGCCAGACAACAATGGAGGAGAGGAACCAAAAACTTCATAGTATAAAAAAAAAAACCTCTGGAGTCTCAGGGTTGACTGGCTGCCCAGCCACTCCTGGGCATGCTAACATTACAGAATAAACAGGTTATAATTCAGACTATGAATGTAAATAGCATTATGGAGTCCTTCTGTGCTACAGGTGTGGGAGCAGCTCTCTGCAGGCTCCAGACAATCCTTGGGTGAAGGTCCCCTCAGGGGGTGGATTGGGCAGGTACTCTGAGTATCAGCAACTCTAGCAAGGCAAAACTTATGATATTTTTATTTCAAGGCAAGGCAAGCCTATGAGGGGTAACAGGGCAAAACACAGTTTACAGACACCTATGGACTGCAAAGCACTGTGAACTCTTCACACTACACAAAGCTACACTACAATAACCAGCAAAGGACTAACACAAGAGGAGTGCTTAAATAAAGACAAAGAGGAAAACAGACACAGCTGGGAACCACTAATGACAAAACTAAATGACCACAATGACTCACCAAAACAGAAATACAGGAAAGGGCGACTCCTAGAGGACACAAGGGTGCATGACAAGCCAGGGCATGACAGCAAAAAAAAAAAAAAATCTATAAAACTATAAAGGCAGCATTCACTCACATTTGAGGTCTTTTCAAAAATGATTTCTGTCATTGTGTCCTCAGCTACCTTACAGAGTATGGGAGGATATGAGTCAGATATAGTCCTCCTTTTAGTGCAAGAAAATTTTTTAAATGGGGTCACTTGAATAGAAAAACACTAATTAGGTTAAGCTGAACACAAAAGAACACAAAAAACTGTAAGAAAAGCTAAAAGTACATTCATCCAGCACCATTCTGTCCCATCCTATCCCAGCCAATCCCATCTCATCCCATTACATCCAATCTGGCTTCATCCACCCCCTCCAATCCCATGTCATCCTGTGACTCCATCGTCCCCCCAGGTCCACACAGTTGACCCTACTTACCCTTTACAGATCGATTAGTGTTATGGGGCCAGCTAGTTTTCTTGACTGCTGCTCTGGCTTGGGGAGATGTGGAATCACTCCTGTCCCATTACTCTGCCCCCAACCGGCTCACACTCTAAAACAAATTGAAACGGAAATGGGTAAGGAATAGAGTAAAGCGTGAAGAAGGAAGAGAAGGTGATACCAAGGGCACCTGGGAATAGAGTGTGAGGTTCTAATAAGGAATGTGAAGAGAGAGAGGGAGTGCAGTGAATCAACGGTGCCTTTTCACCTGAGCGAGGGCACAGAAAGGTTTGGCATGAGTGATGGAGGAATAACTCAGCTACACAAACCACGATGTTTCTGCTAGAGCACACATTGAAGGAGAGAGTGGGACGATTAATATCGCCCCTTTCAAATGTGGGCGAGGAGAGAGAATTAGTGCAGAAATGTGTCAGAATATGATAAGACTGTGTAAGCCTCCTTCATTACAAGGTGTCTTCTGGTGTCTCCTTTTCTTGATAACGTAAACACATTATCAAATTTAGAATAAAGAAACCCGATTTGAGGCCCTTGCTGAAAATCAAAGGAGGTGAGTACAAAAAAATAATCAGAGGTGGGAGCGTTCCTTCTGAATAGAGCGATTAGCATTAGCATGCATGTGGAAAGCAAATTGCTGTTTAGTGTGAAGGCTTTCAGTGGTTATTCTTAAACGTTCAACAGCAGACAAAGGGCTGTTTCGAAAAGCTGCATGAATTTCCACTTATCTGAGGTTTTAGACCACCAGTGTTAGGATTTGGATAGATCAAGCCCATTCATATCTATGTGCCTTTTCTGGTCTCAGTTCTGTGATGCAGGATTCAGAGCACTAGAAAGAATCTTTACAAGGCGAAGGAGAGTGAACTGTCACATCACTATCACTGTCACATCACTATCACTGTCAGCGGCATCCAATTCACTCACATGTCATCACCCCACGTTGTAATAAGCAGGAACATGGTTCGTGTGTGCATACAAACTGGCTACCAAAACATGACTTTAGCAAATGAAAGTGATGTTTGTGTGGGTCAGTCAGTCATCTTCTATACCGCTTCATCCTATTAAGAGTCACAGGAAGCCTGGAGCCTGTCCTAGGACACAGGGAAGGGGACACACAGGGCGGGGTGCAAACCCACCACAGGGCACACACACACTACAAGCAATGTGGAGACACCAATCAACCTATCCCTCATGTCTTTGGACTGTGGGAGGAAACTGGAGAACCCAGAGAAAACCCACCAAGTATAGGGAGAACATGGAAACTCCACACACACAGACCCAAGGTGGGAATTGAACCCCAGGCCTGGACATGCAAGGCGATGGGGCTAACTACCCGCTACCTTGTTTGGGTGGGTGTTAAGTTTTGTTTGTGCTAATATATAACAAAACTGGAGGTCACAAAATTCTGTTTAACATGTCAACACATGATTAGTCTTGAATTCTGTTCAGTTTGTTTGATTAAGAGCACAGATTCCTGTCATTGTTAGATTACCTTTTTAAATTTGGAAATATGTTTTACAAAGCCTTTTGGAAACAGTCCTAAACAAGTGGTCAGGACAACAGGTTTGGAGTGCCTGTATTTGCAAACCAGTTTTCAGTGATAAATGAAGGTCCCCTGCTGTATTTCTGCAGTTCGTTCATCTATAGCAAATTATAACATGCCAAAGACAAATTGGATTAATCTTTTCATTTTATTGGAGAAGCTGAGGAATGCATGTGGTGGCAACAGCACTCTTTCAAGAAAGAAGATCACAGCTTGCTTATCTGCAGTTATCGTGTATAAGTGCTGAGCCATGCAAGCCAGGGGTCATCAGTGTACAGCAAACGTCTGCAAACTGCACAGGAGTCTGCAAACTGCACAGGAGTCTGCAAACTGTTTTCTTTGAATTCACTTGATTGGACAGGTTTCTTATTTAATTCTTGCTTTTTTGTTTGAAAGGCCTCACCAGCTTTCTCTCTGTCTTTTCAATGGAAAACACTGTTCTGGGTTGCAGGATGCAGCCAGCAAATGATTATGCAAACGGGCGGCATGCCTTGCTGTCAGTGAGTGTTAAAGGGCGGCCCGCGACAGTCGTCTGCCGGAACCGAGCTCCCCTTTCACTGGTGACTCATTTCCACGCCCACGTCAAACCGGTCGTGCCACTAAAGGAAAAGCTTGTGCCGATTTAATCTCAATGTTCCTGCACGCCACATGTTCACGGATGGTTCATCTGAGCTGTGTGACTTCCACAGTCGGTACGGGAAACGAAAGCTGCTTTTTTCTCCCATGATGCCAGCTTCATGGCTGACATGGTCATTATCCGCTTTGATGAAGTGCAGGGCATTGCCTTGTTTGTTCAGCAAAATAAGCCTCTAGGGGAAGCTCACCCAGCACGGTCAGGAAGGCATCAGCATTAGCCCTGGTACTAATTAACAGATAAAAGCTGCGTTGTTCATTAAAAGAATATTCACTCTTAAACATGCAGAACGCTGTATTGATTACCCACCAGCCTGCGCCCACTGCCTTCCCACCACTTACACCGGATTTCTGACACTGCATTCATCACCTCGCCTATTTTTAGACTATTAATTATCTCAATGCTAAAGCCGACATAATTGGGTTTTATTTTCAGCAAACAGTGTGTGCGGTCGGCACGACAACCATAGATGGTGGGAAATGAAGGATACCAACAGAGAAGTTTCACATCTCCGAGAAAGTAAGGCACCAGAGAATGTGAACTAATCTAACTGCTAAAAGAGAACACTTTTCCTGTTTTAAATATCTGTCCTGCAGGTGCAATGATGTATATGTGCACTCTTTTGTTCATTCTGTTTTATTAACAATACTTTCATGTACTGCTCCCAGTGGAACACTTATTCTGAAACACACAAGTATTACCATTAGTTCGACTAAAGTGTGCTGTGGAAAACACAGTGTACGATAAGTGCTTTCTGTTGAAAGTTTTGCTTAATTTATGTTTTTTGCACCTCATCTGAGAAGTATTGTACAGTTTGTAATCCTAACGGAATTTCAAGAAAGGCAACACAATGTCATGCCATGTTGTTCCTCCCATGTCCCTTCATGCCTTGTGTTAATTCTTAAGTGTATTAGTACTTACCAGTTGTGCCTCATTAATGTCCTTATTTAAGATCTCCCTGCGTGGCAGTATGTTGCCGGTTTTTGACAGCGAGTGTTGAAGCCACAGCTCCAGGTTAGTACCTTACCTTGTTTTGACCCTTTTGGAACCCATTGTACTTTGTTTTTCTTTGTTCCTTAATAAATCTCCCTCTCTGCATTTGGACCTTGCCTGTCAGCATTGTGACACACAAAAAGTCCAATTGTTCTGTTATGGAGGGATAGTGAATCTTCATTCATACCTTGCTATTTGGTGTTCACGCATGCAATAGCACAGTAATATAGTACAATCAATAACACAGTGATTTGCCATTGACTGGTAAACCAATACCATACATACAGGTGCATTAGCAACACCCCACACTGAATAGATTAATTTAAACCTTTAAGTCCACTCTCCTCCAAGCTTGAAGGTCATTCTAGTTTTTTTGATTGTGAGATCATGGCTTTAGACTGTGAGGTTGGTGGGATTGCTGCAGCACCCACTTCCTGTTGGTGAGGTCATTGGTTCCTACTACTTACGAAAAGCTGTGACAGACAGTACAAGGTAATCCCAACCCACTATAGATTTTGAAACTTCTGTTTATTGAAACTACCTCTCAAGGCTCAGTTGGTGGATAATACTCCCTTTTTTCAATAACAAAATGTTTATTTTTAATGAGGACCAACTTCATTAGCCATCTGAATCTTTCAGCAAATCGTGTCATGTAACTTCACTGACAGGGATTCAGAGGCAAATTGAGGGTTTGTTAAATCTGTGTAGAGATAAATCTGACTTTCCTTTCTGCACAGAGCTGGCACTGGTCCTGTGTTGGCTTTTACATGCATCACCTTATTAGCTTCAGATATTGTTTTTTTGGTTCCCACTTACTGGGATTCCTGGTAATGCACAGAATCGTGTCACTGAATGTCTGGAAACATCAGAAATGTAAGGTATTTGTTTCTTAAATAATTGTCTATATGTTCTATTATTGTTATTTTGTTTCTCATCAACATTTGCTGGGGGATTCTGGGTAGACCGTGCCCTGACTGAGGACATAAGGTATTAGCTACAGCTTTATAGAGGATGCATGCTCATTCTAGGGGGGCTATCTTCACTTCTCTAGCATTATTACAATAATGATGCCTAAACAGCACAGTAACACACAGTCACCTGCCTAAACAGCACAGTAACACACAGTCACCTGCCTAAACAGCACAGTAACACACAGCACCTGTCCACACAGTCATCTGCCTAAACAGCACAGTAACACACAGTCACCTGCCTAAACAACACAGTAACACACAGCACCTGTCCACACAGTCACCTGCCTAAACAGCACAGTAACACACAGCACCTGTCCACACAGTCACCTGCCTAAACAGCACAGTAACACAAGGCACCTGTCCACACAGTCACCTGCCTAAACAGCACAGTAACACAAGGCACCTGTAGATACAGTTACTTGACAAAAACAACAGTAAGGCACAGCAGCGCTCTGAGGAAGGACACTGTCTATACAGTTACCTGCCCCTGAGGAGATGCTGCTTTAAAGAAAGGGTGCAGCGCTCAGCATGATGACTCCACAGTGGTGCTGTGCTTGCCTCCATGCCCATGAACCTTATGTAAGAGTGTGTAACCCGTTTCATGTCTTAAGACTGCTGCCATCGCCGCAGGGCTTCAGAACAAGAGCGAGGGAAGTACAATTCACAAGCGACTTTCTCAAACTTCGGGAACAGTCAGGCATCCCTTTCAAGGCATTCAGAGACAGGCTGTGTGTATAATTCTATTTGTTTTTATTCTTTTAACATTTTCAAAGGACCTATTGGTCCTCGTGCTTCAAAATAGCCCATTGCTGTGGACCCAGAAACCTTTGGGGTCCATTCAGTGTATTCTCCATTGCTCTTGTGCTTAATTCATCCTAACTTTGTTGCTTATATATCTGACATTCTCAAGAACAGGAAAAAAATAATAATTTAATTTTTAATCAAAGTCATTGACAAGCTGAAGTGAACAGCAAGCAGACAAGCTGCAAAAGTTAAAATCTCAATTAATAAAATAGCTATTTAAAGTAATTATCACATTTATTACCCAGTTGTTAGCTTAAAGATACATAAAGATACATAAAACTCTAATGACCATTTCTATTTCTTGGTCTTTTATCAGTCTTTATCCAATGACTCATGCAGCCTAGAGTGTTTTACATATTTAAATTCTCATTTGCATATGTGTAAAATATTTGCTCTGGAGTCTAAATGGGCACATACTGGTTCTTCATATTATAATGACATGGGCACAAGTCCAGAACCTAAAATGCAAAGCCATCTGTTGCTGAAAGTCTTAATTCTATGGACAATCACATTATTTGTGTTGCACCTTCAGTGCAGTGCAAACAAAATTTCAGTGAAGACAGAAAAGTTGCTCCAAAAAAAGAAAGGAAAAACACAGGAAATATAGAAGATCATTCATTTTGAATCAGCGGGAGATCTCAGAGATGACGATGAGCTGTATAAAACAATCAGGGGGGTGTGAAGTTGCTCAGAGGAAACAAGCTTAGAGGAAATGAGTTCTCAGGTGCTGTCAAAAGAAACTTTTTATTTGAAGTCAGTGCTAACAGCACGAGCCCGTTATAAAGTCAGTCACAGAAAGTCAGGCAAAGAAAAGAGGTAATCTCTGATCAAACGCAATGCGGCCATGAACGCCAGCAAACAGGCTAGTCACTGTTGTCACAGAACGTTGTATAAATGTTAACAAATTGTCTCTTTTAATATATGACACTGTTTTAAAAAGCACTTTATGGATGCTTCAACATCCATGTACAAGGTAGAATCGCAGAAATGCATCCTTTTGATGAACTAATTGTGTTTTTAATTGGTGGGTGTTAACATTGCAAACGTACACAACAGAAGGCTGAACAACAAAAAAAAAACAGCCAAAATGGAAGGTTTAATTAAGAGCTGGAGGTATCCATTTAATGCATTTAATTAACTGTTAGTCCACAAAAATATCTGAAAAGAGAGAGAAAATGCCTGGCTTCTTACAGGGAAGATCAAATGAGTTATTAAAAAGAAATAACAGCCATGTAAATTAGCAGAGTAGGATTAGGTCTGATAACAAGATAATTTGGGTTCAGAAACCAATGAAGAGGTAGGATAAAAGCTGAGAGTGAACTAGAAGAAATTTAACAACATTCATACTAATAGGTAAGTCAGTATTTAGGGACCTAAATGTGACTCTGATTTTTGGGTAATACACAGAAAACAGGTATGTTTTGTATCGCATACAAATGAATAAAGAATGAAAAACATTGTCGGAATCCTTGCAGCACCAGCTACAAAGGGTGTAGAGGGTGTAGAGGCAGAAGATTTGGGAGATCTCTGCAGTCCGGATGCTGTCCGTGACCAGACAGGGACTGATGATTGGTTTTCCAGCCGAACTGAGACAGACCACTTAAAAGGGCCTTAAAATGAAAGTCTGTATTGTGAACCTTGACCTTAGAGGCGGTTATGATGTTACCGCATTTAAATAAGTGTTAGAAAAACAAAGAAAATATTATAATGAGCGAAGTAATCGCACACATACATTCATGCATCTTTTTGCATTTCTTTCTCACGTTTTGCACATTAACTGTAGCAAACTTGCACACCTTTGCAACTCAAAGTGCTGATTGTGCAAGACAGCAGTCGGGTGCTCACACAGCTGCTCTGTCCTGGTATGGTGTCCGTTCTCTTAGGGGCTCAGTCGTGCACCAGCCATTGGACACAAAACCAGCAGGGGAATCACCGCTGATAACAAGGCGACAGGAAATCAATGAAATTCATTATCTCACCATCAGTGCTGGCGGACATAAAAATGTCTTTCTGAGTTCAGTAAAAAGCACACTGGACCAAAGCAAAAGAAGTGAGTCCTTAATAATTTATATAAATAAATATAAGAACTATGAGACCTTGAAAGCTGTGTTTCTATGCGCTATTGATTTTTTTTTTTTATGAGGACCTTTTTAATGCACTTTATGTGAAAATGAAAACCTGTAGAAACTGTATATTAATATAAATAAACTATGGATTTTTACACATTTTCTGCACGTATTTGCACTTGAATTAAAAAATATTTTCAGGTTTCAGGTTAAAATTCAAGTTTAAATTGTTCAATTGATCAGCTTGTGTAATGTAATTGCTACCAAAATATTCAATTTAAAAGGTATAATAATTATAAAATATTACAGTAAATAAAATCTAAATACAGCATATTTGATCAATATGGCAATACGTTTTTTCCAATATAAATATCTGCAGTGTGGACATATTTTAATTTAAATATGTACAGTGTGCTCTCTGTGGTTGTATGTCTGTGAGTGTCAGTTTGACAGACAGAGAGAGTTTAGTGGGCATGTACAGTAAACAAAACACTTTTTGAATGATCTGTCAGCAATGTCCGTGTTATGTAAAATTCCTGAAGGTTATGTGTCTATTTATGGCATCTGTGTGCCAACTCTAAAATGAAGAGGTGGTTTCAACACATTAAGGCTCATTTGTGTTGTTCAGCAAGACAGGCTGTGGTCTTCCGACATCTGTAGACACCGGTATCCACAATGCAAACAGCACACTTTAAATAATTCAGTGTGCTTTGCCAGACAGAGGCAGACATGTCCGAAAGAGGACTGCAGTTTTGTTCTGTTTATGTTCAGGCATTTGTGAAAACATTTTTCTGATGTTGGCTATCAATTTTTCTGAGCAAGACGTGACAGAATAATCAAATCATTTGATACCTCTTGCCATAAAAAACAGCCGTACTGATTCTACATTATTATGAAGACACTGTCAAAGACAGCTCAGGTTTCGCACATGCGCCTGTTGTTTTATTAACACCATAGCTCTTTTTAAATTATTCACTTTCATGTAATGTTGAATTCTGTTGAATTTTTGGGGTCACAGCAAAATCCCATTGAGAGAGTGATGCTATGAAAAGTTTGGAAATAAATGCAAAAAATAATTTGTTTATGCTGCACGCTCAAAAATATTAAGAATCCTAACTGTCTTGTGTTTCTCTTTCTGTACGCCTTAATGTAACAGACACCATCTCTATTCTACATTTATTTGAGTACGACACGGTGATCTTTATCCTTTGACTTTTTACACCTTTGAGGTTAAGCTGCTGGCTCTGGGTAGGACAACTGGTATCATAAAGGGCTCAAGTACAGGTGAACAAACAGACAGAGACCCCCGCATATGTAAACAAAAGACATGCGCTCAAGCTTCCCACCAAACACTTTACCCTGATTTTACTGCACCACTGTAGCCTGGGCTTTATTAAGTGAGCACCATCTTGCTGACTTCTTAACTAAGTAAGGAAATCAGAAGGACACTGATGGTGTGTTTCGAATTCCCTGACAAAGAGCAGAACACATGGCACCCATTTTTCATAGGTTGTACTGTAAATAACATGCATTGAATGTTTTCTCAATACAAGTCTTTTATAATTCCCATAAATTAGATGACATAGCTTAAGGACTTGTACACAAGATATCTTAAAGTAGTTAGTACTGATTTCATTATTTTCAGTTTTTTTGACATTTATATAATTACATTTTATTAAATACATTTGTATTGTCTTTAAAGAAGCAAGGCTTGTCATTTGTACAGTAAAATCGATCCTTTTGGAGTCTTTCAGTAACATACAAAAAATATATATTACCCAAAAGCTGGAAGCTGCTCTGAATGTAAGCATAACAAGAGCATAAAGTTAAATTACCATCTTACAGACAGAGACAAAACATGCAGGACCCAAGATTTGGAACAGTAATTGGCCAAAGCAGTGGGTCACATCTGCAGGGGTTTGGGGGAGGTTCAAGAGAACAAGAGGCTCTGTGTTTGTCTCTCCAGGCTGAAGATCAGACGTATCAGGTAGGTTTGCTCAAGTAGCTGATAACTCTGTCCCTGAACGCAGTCAGTATGAGCCTCTGAGATGCCACCAGCAGTCCCCATGAGTCTTCCTGAAAGGTGTGTCTGCTTGTTCATTGAGGACAGTAACGCTAAATATAACCACAGTGCAAGCAGCATTAATTATCTTGCACTCAGTGTACAGATGGAGGGTGTGGGGGGGGGGGCTGCTGAGAACATGAGGGAAACACTCAGTTAAGGCACTGAGAGCAACATCAAAAGCACGTTGTTAAAGAAGGACAGAAAGGACTAGCCAGCCGCGCGCGGCGAAGCTGCCTCGCTGATTAGGGGCTTTCAGGAAGCCGACAGGATACCCACATGTGGATTAATCACCTTAAATTCCATCTTCTTCTGAAAGATCAGACAATGCCATCAGCTAATAGTTTTGAGCTGTCAGAAACCCCAGAGTCTTTTTCAGGCCTGTGCAGTGGCCTGAATTGCCTTTTTAATAATGACAAACTTAACTTACATCTGTGTTAGCGTTCCTAAAAGTACAAAGTATTTATTCTTAGTAGTTAACCAATGGGTTTGTCATACGTTTTTCCATCCATCCATTCTCCAGCTGTTTATCCTCAGTAGGGCTGGGGGACAAACCTATTGCAAACACCTATAGCTTCTAATAGGTTTGTAGCCCTAATGCAAACAGTTGGTTGCAGGCAGGGATCAAATCCCCACCAATACAACCTGTGCAACTTTCCAGGTAAGAAAAATATTACGAAATATAGGAAACCAACTAACAGGTTTGGGTCCCTCTATAATGTCACTTCCACCAGGCAGCCTCAGTACACTCTATTGACACTGACAGGACTGCCTGCGTTCTAGTGCTGCACTGACACCCCCTCACAGCTGTACTGCCTGCGTTCTAGTGCTGCACTGACACCCC
>JABJVR010003354.1:0-16021 GCA_025773905.1 Chitala chitala | reverse complement strand
CTCCCCCGCCACTTGGCAATAACTAACCCCATGCTCTGTACCACAGTCTGAGATACAGAGTGACACTGAGGGTGAGGTCTTGCCCCCCCCCCCTCTCTCTCTCTCTCTCTCTCTCTCTCTCTCTCTCTTAGCAGTTTGGAAAAAACCGATGGTTCTGGTGGGTAGACCTGGCATGTGGCACACCGTACGGAGGCCCTGGGCATAACTCATGCTGCTGGGTGCGGTGACCTTCCAGCTGGCTCCAAGGTCTCTCTGAAGCATCCGGGGAGGATGCCAGCCAGCTGGGCCCAGGGGGCTGGAGGGAAGAATCGATGGTGTCAAGGCAGTGTGAATCACTGTGAAATAAAATGTTCTTCAGGCCACGAAGAATGACCTGTGCTGAAAGTCTCACTCCCCACATAAGGACATATTGGCAGGTCATATACGTGAATGGCATGGCACATGTGGGCCAGTTACAAGACGAAGGTCTCATTACAGCCACTAGTCCACCACTTTCACCTCCATTGTGGTTTGGTGAGCAAAACTAAATGACCAATTCAGAGGGATCACCTGGCAGGATCATCACAAAACCATGCATGGTTTCAGATCATTTCAGCCCTGATGGAAATTGAATGATGATTTAATGCACACAGACCGCACTGTGTCAACTGCCAAAGGTGCACCTCAGCGCTTACACTCGTGCGTCTGGTGCTAATGGGGGGAGTAGTTAGCTCCAGTCAGTGGTCCCCAAACCATCACGTTCGTCATGGTGCCATTTCTCAGTTTGATGTGAGCATTTTAATGTATCTGTTTGCACAGAATATTTGCATGACATGACATAAGGAGAGTGTTTTTTTTTTTACTAAAAACCCCTTTCTTAGCATTCTGATCCCTCTTCCTTGCACATTACATACCAGGGGACAGCCGACCTCTAGCTGGTGCCTTGCCTCAGTTGCCTAACTATAATGCTACTCCACACTTCGTGACCTCTGCCCTCCGAAAGTGAGCATGTGATCCTCATGTGCACAGGCTATCTTAAGAGCAGTCAGGTCGTTTCTTCCTATAGGCAGTATGCATGCAGCCTGTTTATTTGTTTTTCAGAGGAAGGTGACTCCCAATGTAAGATGTTGCCCAGGCCATGAGGAAGTTCAGAAAGTCACCACTGTCATGTGTCACAAGGTGAGCCATCATTGTGTCTCTATCTATGAACATTAGCCTAGGGCAGGGGTCTGCAACCTTCACTATCAAAAGAGCCCAAACAAACCATTTTTGGTCCCTCTCCCATTACAGGGAATGCTACTGCAGAGGGGTGGAACAGCCACAGGTTGCCGACCCCTGAACTAGGGTGGTATCTTGCCCTCACTTCCTCTGGAGACTCTGTTATGGCCATTCTCCTAAGTGGAGTAAGAGTAGAAGAGGGTTGAAATGTCTGGACAGCAAAGTGGAACCACAGAAATTAGTAATGATACTCTGGAGGAGACAGACAGAATATTTTGTTTACACAAATGTAAAGGATACTTATGTTAGAGCAATCTACTTGTATTCTGTTTGAAGGTTATGTTTGTTACTGATCATTGAATGTTGGTTGTGGTCATGTTCTGCACCTTAATAGCCTGAATAAAATTAAGCCATTATTGTACTGTCTGTTGGCAAAATTCCCATCAGTCCTAAATGAAGGTGAATCACAGCAATTTCACATTTTCCCTTTCAATACCGCCATTAGGAAGACGTGCCCTTGTGGCTACCTCCGCTGATTTGCATTTATCCTCAGTAGAGCACAGCCTTGATTTCAGAAGTGCTGGCTGCCTTTAGCAAGGCCTGCAGAGAACCAGGGTGTGTGGGAAAGTTGTGGGCTCAGTTTGCATTGTGAGGTAAAAGAAACCTTCTAGTAAGTGGGTAACAAGCCATCCACCCTTCAGTGCTGGACTTCTGCAACTGCATAGAAATGTTGCCCAGAATGCAAACCGTGGGCTGTGGCTAGGGCTGTAGAAGTTCCTGAGAATGTGTTTTCTGGCTGGAGATGGATCTGAAAACACGCAATGCTTCTTAATCTTTACTCCCAAGTTGTTAAGTACTGTCATGAGATTATATAATAATTACCGTTCTTCATCCATTTTCAAAAACTGCTTACCCAGTCAGTGTTGCTGAGAGCCAGAACCAGCTGCAGGTTCCAAAAGCCAGTGCAGTGAGCGGACACACATACATACACATTCACGCAAGTGCACCACGTGGGTCGTCAGATACCCAGTGTCTTTACATATCCTTTTGGAATGTATGAAGAATGGAGCACCTGGGGCAAAGCAATACATGCATGAGGATGAGAGGTGGGAGCAGGAGGAGAGAGAGTGTGAGCTCCATGCACACAAGATGGAGTTTGATTGATATCAACCACCCTGGAGGTGTGAAGTGGCAGCCTTACCATGAAGCAACCACATGACCTGTATGATAATTACACCTTTGACTATATAATTAACCGTAATGTAGTAGTGTATGCATACATAATTAGGAATTTAGACAGTTTTACCTATCTCTGACTACACGCACATTAACATTCAGCAGTTAGAGATTCAGGAACAGGTCACCGCTATACATAACAAATTAAATAAAATACTCAAGTGGTTGTCAAAACAGAAGGCCTCAAGGATGGATTTCAGTTTGGAGCCACATTACCTTTGGCTTTTTTATGATGCCCTCTGTATTTGCATTGATATTTTAGAGTAGGGTAGAGTTCTCATCTGCCACCAATTCACTTCCTAATCTGTGCAGTTTCTCTTCCAGCAAAAGGAAAATATTCTTACAGAGCCCCAGATCGCCAGATCTCTGATTCAGCATCTTTCTGGTAATTCCTGTAGCTATGTTAGGGCCAATCAAGAGCCCTGCCCCCAGTCCACTGTAAGGGCAAGACAGGGATCCTGACACTTAAGGAACACACAACCTCCACATCTTACTGCCAGGCTTGTTCCTGGACAAGACGCTCATTTCAAAGCTGACACAGCTGCAGAGTGCATCAGAGGCATCTCCACAGAGAAGCTCTGCCAAAAACAGTGCCCTCTGTGAGTCCTCCTCTAACAGCATTGGATGTGTGGCCTTTGTCTCCATGGCAAAGCTTCCCCTGGGCATCTCTATATCATCTCTGTATCAACAGATTACCGGCCAACAGACAATTCCAACCCCTGTCCTGCTCTTCCTTCAGGCTGTGCAGGTAAACATGCTTACTTTCACTCATCAGAACATCAGTTGGCCAATAGTTTGCCTACTAAAGGTCAACAAAGCAAGACCTTGAAACCAACTGGATTCTTGTATCTTAAAATGTTACTTCTTTTCTGGTACTTTGATATCTTTTAGAAATGTACTTTGTTTTGGCACATTTATAAGGACTTAAATGCATTGGGTTGCAGGAAGTAGACAGAACTATTTAGTATTGAGAAGGTATCGCTTGTTCTTCCATTCTTGTTCTGCCTGCTTAAACATGAACAATAAGTTGCATTTGACGTGTTGAAATGCTTGAAATAAAATAGTTAATAAATACTTAATTAGATTTATGTTCATTTATTAATCTTTTGTTTTAATTATTACTGAACACTTGAGATGTTCCTTATTTGTAGAGTTGGGCATGTAAGGAACACACTCCAAATTCACCACAGCACACAGTTCAAGACAGACAGGACCCTCCTGGAGACTTGACCTTCTGGCTACACATACCTACCTGTAATGCTTTGCAGTGTGTGGAGTATGAAGACAGCGGTGTCTATAGAGATCCTAAAGGCAGGCTTAAAGCAGACACCGTGAACTTGGAGCCCCGTGCTGCACGTGCCCTGGATGCATTCCCCCCCCCCCCCACCTGGATTTGAGCACATCACAGACTTTAACTGTGTGCCTTACTTCAGATTCTGTGTCCTGGCACGCACATGTAGGCCTGCTCAATGCAGGAGACTTCTCTACGCCTCCTTTCCTAGGGACCCCCTGACCTCTTACACTTATACAGCAGCAGTGCAACAACTGATTTCATTTGTCACTGATGCAATAGATAGAAAACAGAATACAAGAATGCACGCGACAAAGCCGCGTGTTGCAGATGGAGTGTTATATAGCATATACCTGTTATCTCATTGCATGGAGTCTTTTGGATTTAATCATCATTATCCATCAATATGCATAATTACTCAGGATGACAAGTATGGGTTGAGGCCTGTCATAATGAGGTAGACGCTTCATAGTTTCTTTCTTTTTTTTTTGCAGGTGATTTTGTAGCTGTTGTTTATTACTGGTTTCATTATTGCATTTTGATGAACGACTTGCTTTGCAATGCTAATTTAGTGTGAGGGCTACAGTTCACTGAGGTGCCTCATACACAATAAAGGTGCTTTAACTCTGTATTGACACTGGATTCAGTCTTAACTGATCTGTGGTCTGTGAAGTATAATTACCATTGTGTAGTCGTTGGTATTTATGCAGCACCTTGTGTATTTATCATAATCTGTGGTCTGAACATTACAATTATTATCCTAGAGTAGTGTGTGTTTTGCACAGTGCTTTACTTATTCCTCATAATGTGCTTTGTCTACATTATAATTAACACTCTATAGCACTATAG
This sequence comes from Chitala chitala, assembly GCA_025773905.1. Classification (NCBI taxonomy): domain Eukaryota; kingdom Metazoa; phylum Chordata; class Actinopteri; order Osteoglossiformes; family Notopteridae; genus Chitala; species Chitala chitala. Next base: position 11,448 of record JABJVR010003354.1, on the reverse strand, counting down.
TATTTACAGGGTGCTTTACTACAATGACCATATTTTATTACATAGACAAAGTTTTTCCCCATTCCTTTGCAATATTAGCCTTCAATAATGCACGATCCATCATTACCGTGTAGTATTTACGAAGGAGAAATCATTTCAAAAGATGTAATTGCTTGCAGGGTAATATTAGAAATGAAGTTTGTCTCCGAAGTAAAGAGCAGTTTTGGTATCTCATTTTCCACCGTAGTGATTTCCACAGCTCCTACTGTCCCAAAGCATGTATTTAAACCTAAATTTCTGGCCTTAGGAAATGAAAGCAATTGTAATGGCAAAACACTACTTGCTAACAGGAAAAATATATCTGACTGTGGTTCTAAACATTAACCCTAGGCCACATATAATGAACAATAAATCCTTGTCTACTGGTTCGTTAAGTATTGCAAATTTATTTAAGGCAGGTACCTGTTAGCTACAAACCAGGTATTTAAGAGCGCAGAGTGTTCCTATACCATGTGAAAATTAAAATAAAAGATGCTATCAGTCACATGGGTTTTGTGGCCATGACCTGTAAACCTCTTCCCAATCACATCAACACGCCCCAGTTGCCAATAGTCTTCATTTCTCAGTATTCATCTTTAGCTGTTTCTTTTCCTGTTTGGTTTCAATTTGTATTTATACCACAGCTTTTGTAAATACTAGATTTTTATAAGTCTAGAGATGTCATATGGATGTGCATTAATTTCGTGGAATCGCACACGTACTTCCGACAGTCTAATAACAATTCCCTATTAATGCGCGCTTGTTTTGTTCAATGTTCCAAATCTGATGAAGGGACTTCCAGTGAGTAGTCTGACCATGTGTTCCCTTCTTATAATGAACTATATTTTTTCAGACCACATTGAAACATTATTAAATGAAAAATGTTTTGAAAAAAATCTACCCTGAATAGTTTTATTATTATTATTATTATTATGATTTTGTGCTCATTTGCTGCAGTATAAACAGGTTAAACAACTCTGCAATGCACAGTTCAACAAAAATAACCGATTCCAACTCGGTGATCTTGCATCAGGCTGCATCTCACCAAGTTGTCATTGATTATTTTTGTGGAACCGCAGGGTTCGTCATGGTCTACCCCTTATGTATCTCTGTGGATTTGCCACATTATTATTTTTGCTCATTGTTTCTAAGTATGTCTTGCTGTATTAACAGGAGCATTTTTGTATTTTTTAGATTTTGTTTTCTCCTTGCCTAAGCTTAGTGGAATTAGTGTTTGCCCATTGTGGTGCTTTATTTCTGGGTCTTTGGGTTGTGTTTGTAATTTAGTAATTTAATCCTTATTGTTTTGTTTTCACACTGTGATACATGGGAACATAAATTGACAACTTTTGCACATAATTTTAAAAGTACTTTGTTCATATTATAACTTGGAAAGCCTTGCAGAAAAGTAAAACAAATACACCTTTATTTATTTACACCAGACAATATTTTGTGTTTCAGAATGAATCTGATGTTACTGTTTGCACTGTTAAATTCTGACAGAGACTCTGAGCGATGCTGCATTAGGGTAGTTACTGTGAAGTACATGTGGTACTTACTAGTGGGACACACAGTGTTCCCTGATGGTGTGTAGCTTGTTCACCATGTTGAATATAAAAACTGAGGCACACTGAACCTTGCCAACACCACACTGAGGGGTCACTCTGCAAACCTGACCTCAGCAACCTCTCATTTCTATTTTCCACCCTGAGCTATGGCTCTATGAAGACATCTTTGCCTTCTCAGGTTCAGGGAAGGAGCCAAGTCCATGTCAGCACCCTGTCTATGGTTCCCACCAACCACAAATGTACTCACAACACATATTTCCACATTCTGTAATGTTCATTAAACCTTCCTGTTGCAGAGGAGGACTGATTACTTGCATAACATTTCAGATTTTATAGTTGGGCTTTCCATGATAACCTCTGTGAATTGACTTATTTAATTTGACTAATTTGTACAATTGCCTTCTTATAAACTCTAAGGAACCAATGGTCCTGGCCACTTCAGGGGACTTTCTGCAATGTTATGCCTCACAAGAAGACAGCGGTGCTTTCAGAACAGTTCCAGTTCCAGCTTGTCCTGGGCTTTGGTTCCAGTTTCCTCTCCTTTTGAGCCATAAGTAGTTTGCTCTTCTGTTGTGTTATTTTGAATTCCTCTTTTACATTTTTTCTCAGTTAAAGTTAGCAGCTTGGGAAAATATGCATGGTATAATTACAGTGAGTTCAAGGCAAATTTATTATCTACAGTTTATGAGTTTAATGCTCTTCACTGTTTTTTCAGGGTTCACACACCCTTGAAAACTTATCACAGTTCTTCATATTCATTGCACTTAGAAATCTGTGTTTTAAGAGCCACATTCTGCATATATTTGGGTAAAGCTGTGAAAGTTTGAAGCATTTTTAACTGCCTAAAATATTCTAGAAGGCCTTTCTCGGGGCAGCCAAACTGCCTGCGTGAGTCCTTGGCTCAGTAAGAGGAACTGTGAGACTTTGGTGTATTCCATAAGTTCACCAATAATGAATTCTTGAACTGCTGTTTGGGGTCAGTCACCCCTCTTCTGTGACCTGTTATGAGACACCTGGAACGTCCCACTCCATTGAAGTTGCTGATAACAAACTGTGACACTCTGCTACATCTTCTTTTACATGCTACCTTGTCTTGGCTATGCATGTCACCTGGAACACCTCTAATGAGCACAGTCTGAGTGTCATTAAGCAGCCAGTTCCTTTCTGACTTGGTTCCTAAATCTATATATAAAAACCCCACCTGCTTGAAAAATGCTGTCAAATTATATACCATTTCCCATAAGCTGGGTTTGATGTCATTACGAGGTGACTAAGACAGATTCGCTCTTTCTGTCCTCATCCGGTGATACCACTCCAGCATCATTAGCAGACTGGCTTTAGGGCGCTGGGGGACAGTTAAATGCTTTACGCAGGGGAAATGGAGCACCACACGACCCCTGTTTGACCTCCCTTGCCTTCAACTGGCTGCTCTCCCTGGGGGAAGTTTAAGCCTTCAGTGTGAAATGGAGGAGGTCAAAAGGCACTGAACATGCTCAGCTCAAGCTAGATATGCGCCTCCTCTCTCACCAAGCTCATGGGGAGGGAAAATGAACGAGTACCTCTGAGTACCACTACACAATCAGCACAGCATCGTTGGGTCCAAGCTACTGTAAATCACCAGCTAAATATAGTGTGTCCACTCTAACCTTGGAACAAGCATATATGTTGACTGTATAAGATGAGGTGACAATGAAGTCTACGGACTGCCAGATACGAACGTGGTCTAAGAACATTTTTACGTTTTTAACCTTTCAAGCTTTTTGCAAAAAAAAAAATCAATTGGTTTTGTTGTTATTCAGAGAGTAGTCCAGTGAAACAAACAATTAAATTAATTAAATGCATGGCTCAAGTTTAGGGAAACAATCCCCCCTCCCATCCTGGCTTTGTGTCAGCAAAGATCATAGCCATTAATCTACGCAGGACACGCTGTTCCCAGAAGAATTATACGACATGCTTTTTCTTCTCTCTTGTTGGTTTTATTTGGCAGGTTTCCATGGAGTCTAATGATGTACCACCTGACAAGGTTTCATAACGCTCACTGCCGATTCTCCCCTGCGCTGTGATTAAAACGATTCCCACTCTGGCATTGCTGAGGTGTTTTAGGCAAATTATTTTCTGTCTTACTTTCCAGTTGTTGTGTACGTTTTTGACTGAGGTCACCGATTAGTGGAAATTTTACACAAGCTTGGAAATTGGGCTGTTAAGCTATTTAAAGGACTTATTAAATTTGGTTTTATTGACAGGTACAATTCCCTGTCACTCCCCTGCCCATCACCACCACCCAAAAAAAAAAGAAAACAGAAGTAATTTAAAGACCTTGAGAAAAATGTACTGTAACACAGAAAAGTAACAGTTACAGGTGATGGCTGTAGTGTTACAACTAGAGAAAGATCCTTGATAGCCCGTTATGACTTTACACCAAGTGAGTTAAGAACACGTTTTTCTAGTCAACAACTAATAATTGCATGCAGTTTGTAAATTTTCAGAATTCCACTTCTTTTTTTCTTCATATTATTATTCCTGGTGAGGGAAGGTACTAGTTAATTTATAGCTCACTTATCAATATGAACCACAGAGGAAACAGCTTGACAGAGAGGTGAAACAGTACAGGTGGAAAGCACACCTAAAGGTTGATGATGGAAGACCAGCACTGTCCGCCATCTTCATGTGCTAGAGAGATGTCTCCCATTTCACATTGTCTCTAAGAGTGATGTCCCAGAGCAGTATCGACACCTTCTAAATCAGAGTGCCTTTACTGCACCACTTTCACTGTGTGCCTTAATTCATATGTGCTCTGGGCACAAGGAGTAGTGCTAAGGCTAGATGAATGTAATTTAGTGAAGAGAGAGAGAGAGAGAGAGAGAGAGAGAGAGAGACAGAGATAGAAGCCACAGTGGTGATTTCAGTGATGAACAGCTGGAGGACAAAGCAGGTTCACAGACAGAGCATGGCTGCATGCTTTTGGTGAAACACAGAAGAGCTGACTGCCCCTGGCCTGGCAATTCTGAGCTTGTGGGTTTTAAGCATAATAACGACAAATACGAGCAGCATTAAGTATTACTAGGGATCGTTTCTGAAAACAGCTACTTAACATACAGTGTATTTCAGCTGATCCTCATACCAATAAAATACCAATGAAACAGTTTCACAATTTGTTCTGGGTGTAAATACCTCTTTGGCTGTTTGCTAGCGCTCAGGTGATGCTTCCTCACACAGCATGAGGGATGATTGGCAAGCCTGCACCGCTGCTTTGATAGGCGGAGTGTCGTTTTAATGGGATTCGCTGCCAGACGCTTCTCCCTGCGCCATTTGCTTTCCTGCACACATCCGATAAACTTTTTAATTAGCGGGGGGAATGCCATCCCGGTCCTTATCGGCGAGTGGCGGGCATCGAGCCAGCTTGTGCACGACGGCTCGACGAGAGGTGCGGCCTTGCGAGGGATTTGCCCTTGTGTCAGTCCAGTGCAAATCAAATCAGTCCACTAAGCACAATTAACAGCTGATTTATAATAAGGGGTGAGAGGGTAGGGTGGACAGGGGGGTGATGTATGGTGCCCATGTGAACGCACACTGAGCAGGAGGTGCGACGCGACACTGGAATATGCAAGTGTCTGGAGATGGAAAAGGTTGAGTGGACGGAAGCAAGATATTAGGCTGGTAGTAACAAGCAAGGCTCTGTGATCGGCTTGGTTCGTTTTTCATCCAGTTAAGCATGTAATTGGCATCCCGCGCCTGACATGTGGAGTACTGCTGATAGGCACGGGTTTTGTGGTCTGCAGCAAGGCCCATTGTGTAATGTTTGCTCGCGGTTCACTGACTGGCAGGGAAAGAGTTAATTAGCCTGTTCATGTGAAGTCCTGAGTTAACGAGTAGCTAATTAGAGTGGGATTCTGGGAGATGGGCAACAAGAGGGACGCGCAATGAACTCAGTGTGGGACATCAGCGAAAAAGCCGCCAAACGTTGTCATCAGCCGCTTCCTGAACTTCAGCTGCAAAGCAAGGTGTTGAGCGCTTCCTTCCTGTCCCATGTAGTATTGCAAAGCTAGCTGTCCAGGAAGTGGGGTCTGATTCATTGACTCATGAATCAGAGCAAAGTGTTACTAGCGTCCCCAAGGGGCCTAGTAGTGCTAGCACTTCTAGCTTTTTGTCTATGGAGAGCCATGATTTAACTACTGATACTTCTGACAACATGCCAATAAGGGGCTCGTGTGCTCTTATTTCAAGTGCTGGCCTCAGGCAGATCAGATTCAGCTGTGAACCCACTTCACACCCCCCTCGTGCCCTCTTTTAATTGAATCTCTCCTCGTGCTCTGCCCCTTTGTTATAAGTTTGGGATATATTCATTACCATGAGTGAAATCATTAAGAAGAAAGAACATTAGGATGACTTGTAACGTGTTTCGGTAGTTTCATGTCTTTACTTGATAGTATCAGTGGTTATTTACCATGCACAGCCGTGCAGGATAATTAGAACTAGGGGCTTTGTGGCCATTAAAAGCTAATAGCTGTATAGTGTCACGACTTTATGCTTCCCTGACCACTGAGAGGCTGTTAAGGTCAGTGTGGTTGAATTAGCAGCAGCCTCAGACTGGATTAGGGCAGGCAACATCGACTATGCTTCAAAAGCAAATAGAGTAACTCACTTGCCCGTTAGTTTGACACATTTTGTCATGGGCTCTTTACTTGTGCCACTTAAAGTCACATGCTACTTGTCTATTGCTCATGTACATTTATCTTGTATTTGTGCACATTTCTTTGTGCTGTTCATGTAGTAATTATGCAGCATATTGTCTGGACATTGTATTGTTCACATGATCAGACTGTATGTGTGCCGTCTAGTCCACATGCTGTTTACATGCTATTTTGACTGAATTCTGTTTACATAGCATTTACAAACTGCCTGAGTTCTGATCATATTCTTATGGCCTTCCTACTGTGCTGTACACACATTGCTGTTCGTGCACTGTTTCTATTTTTACACTTCGTAAGCTGTTCACACATTATTCCAAACTGGTCTGTGAGCTGTTCACACACTTCCAAACTGGTCTGTGAGCTGTTTACACGCTGTTCCAAACTGGTCTGTGAGCTGTTTACACGCTGTTCCAAACTGGTCTGTGAGCTGTTCACATACTGTTTCAAACTACTCTGCGAGCTGTTTTTATATACTTTGGCGCAGTTTGCAAGCTCTTCACACGCTGTTTCACTCAGTCCATGTCCTATGTCTCTTTTTAGGCCTCTTTTCATAATTGCTTTCCCATGGCACATCTCTCACAGAGGGGCCTTGGTTTGGACCATGTCAGCACTGGCCCCCTGTCTGCTGACTGCTCTTTATTCCCTCACACTGCTGTATGTCACAGTCAGTTTCTTACTATGGTAGGATCCACAGCCTACCATTTGAAAAGCTGTATTTTGCACTCTGGTTCAGTAATGACACAGCCGGACTTGCAATACAATTGGATTAGTGCAGAAAGCAGGAGATTATTCTGCGGACAGTGTGGCATTTATATTTGTTTTTGCATTTTAGACAGATGCTTTTAATTTTTTGCCCTCTGCTGCTCCTACTTTAAAATAATTACCATCTGCACGAATAAGAATCCCTGATAAAAATACACACGCCATCATAAAGAGTGCTCCTGGTTTGCAGTCGAATGTTTCCTAGAAATGAGAAGCGAACAATCTTTTCCTGTAATTTACAGTCACAATTTACTTTGTAATAATGCCCAGCTAACCAATTCCATGTACAATAATACAGAAAGCCAAGAAAGAGAAACGTATGTAATTACTTGTTTTATGTAACTTGTTTCAGGTTGGAGACAGACAGAAGTTTTACTGGGAGCATGTATGTAGTGCAGCAAAGTCAGGAAACATTATTTTTTAAAAAGACTGAATTATACTCATGCTTTGAAAATTTAGATGGATCAACAGTACCACCATCACTACATAATTTCGGTGTTGTCTCTTTGACAACTGATTCATTGTACTTAAAGGTGAAGAGTAATTGTGGCTGTTTAGAACTGCCCTTCTGATTTTATTTAATTTCCTTTATTATGTTACTTATTTACATATTTGATTCATGTTAATCTCTAGGCAGTCCAAGGACAATTTAAATTTAATGAAAACAACATTATTGAGTTCCTCCAGGGATTACCAAGGAATGATCAACACTTGTCATTTGTTAATTGTTTTGATACACATCACCATGGAAGATTTATCTGGGCACAGGTTTTAGAGTGACCATCTAAAACAAAAAGGTTAACTCTTGTGTGACTGCAGCAGTGTTGTGGCTGGAAGCAGATGGACGCTGAAACTCTTTGTGTCCTTGTGGAGGTCCATGGGGGCCTAGCTAAATGCAGTCCTTCACTGGGGTGGAGAAAGAGAGTATGTGGTCCATGTTAAATGCCTATTTTTCACAGCAGGATGTCATTAGCCTGGTTAACACCAACTTGTGGAGATCACACAGAACTGAACCAAGCCTATGTGTGGTTACACACTTTTTGCAACCTCTCTGCACATTTCATCATAGCATGTTGAGAGATGGATCAGCCTGTTGGATGCTGCAAGAACTGTGGGAGGGAGGGATACCTGCTCATTAAACCAGTTTGGGAGCACTCCAGGTCCCAGCCTTTTCATAAGTCCATACATGCTGCATAGCCTCATGGCTATGCATAATTCCTCTTTAGTAATATGAATGTAGTCCGCAACTCTTTCACAAGCTATCTCCTTCAGTTCACTCCCCACCCCCAGGGCCAAAGCAGGTGTTTTTAAATCCATAAGCTCGGTCCAGAAACATGCTGGTCATTAGAAAACGTGTGTTGAGGAAATGTAACAAACTGCTGCGTTTTCTAAATTGTCTACTGTTGTCGTTCCTCTTCCTTGAAAGGTCAGGAAAGGTCAATCTCCTTAATCTTCTCTGACACAATCATTATCGCATGCTCCTGCGTGAGCTCCATGAATATGTAAACGCATACCTATGTTCCACTCGGCAGACATAGTCTTTGTATGAAGGCATTAGGCATTCTAGCATTTACCCCACAGTCTTGTTTGCTTGAAAAGGGAGACAAATTGATGCTCATCTCTTGAAAGCTGACCTGTTCTGAAATATGAATAACCACATGCAGAGAGGAAATATCTGCTAATGAATTAGATTCCCCCAAAGTTTGCTTCGAACGTGAGCAATGGCTTTAATTTCACACGTTCCTGGTTGCTGTGCTTGCGTGGCAAGCAGCAGCTCTTCATCATCGAGCCCTGGCATTTGCAAAGGCAAACATGCAGAAACTATTAAAAAGAAAGAAGAATGGTTAATTGTGACAGAAGGGTTCAGTGGGGCAACTTGCCTGGGCAGCAGTATTGATCCGCTTTATCTTCTAAGGCATGTTCTTAAGCTTCTTGTGTCAGTCCACTGTTAGCTCTGCAGTGACTGTCAATTCCTTTAGAAGTCGTCTGGATAGCAGAATTGGGTCTGCGAATGGGGTTAGCTTCCTTTGGGATAGCAATTGACAGGATTGGAAGGCTAAGGAAATCAATGGGCTTTAAAAAGTGCTGATAGCATTTATCGTTTGCTCTTATTTGTAGTCCCCTCAGATGAGGGATTTTCCTATGCAAGTGTACGCAGCCCACAGGGCTTCAGCCAGTCAGACAGCTGTCAAATCGTTCCCGTAAATGTGCTGAAGTTCTGTCTCCATGGACACGTCCCTGAAGAGGCCTCATCAGAGGATATTAGGTAAACATGGGAGAAGGAGGAGGGTTTTTTTTCCTAAACTACCCTTTTGGGTCACACATTTTATGTATGAACTCTAGAGCACATAGCCAGTAGAGCCAAAACCAGATTCTGAACACGTACGCAACACTGCGACCCTCTCCTGTCTGCTCATCCAGAGGACGACATAAGCGGTGTGCATCTGAATTCGCTGAGCTTCAGCATTTTCTCCTCACTGCTGCAGGAAGTCGTGCTGTGGGGATCTTCACCCATCCGTCCCCTTGCTCTCGGGACCGCTTCGTTCTCAGAGTGAATTAGAAAAAACCTAAAATGAAACCTGGACCATATCAGCCTTGTTTTAAGACGACCCAGCCCCATGAATAATTGAACGAGCCACTGTCCTTGGTGTGTGTTATTTATGAGACAAAACGACAAGTTTAGTTTGATTTTGCCGGTGAAGCGCTGTGTGCACGTAGGGATCCGCGATGTGAGCCGCAGGTATGATGTCCCTTGCTGAGCTCAGTCCTACGTCCTGTTCAAACATGCCGACATGACATCTCCGGAGTCTGAAGGGCCCTTTGCATCTCGACTCTCTGCTCACGCTTGCCATGCGGTGACTGGCTGTCAGGTTTTTCTTTCCTTTTTGTTTTTCTTCTCACTGTCAGCATTGTTTTTAATGCCAGAAGCCCTGAGGTTTTTTCTGTCTGTAAAGGTCTTCACTCCTTAAAAAAGCGACTCCCCTATTTGTTTACTTGTGTGTGTGTTCTCTCTTCGTAGCTGAGTATTCCTCAGGGGGTCTCCCCAGAAGAGCTGTTATGAAACACATTTCACCTTTTGTGACAGAGACGTCGAAGCCGGTGTTGGTGTCACTGACAGATCTGGCATGTCGGAAGTATGACCAGTATTTTTCAATCCCTGACAGCACAAATGTTATATTATTCTGAGGTTCGACCATTAATAAAAGAGTTTTGGAATTTATCTGATGGCAATTCTAGGAACTGCCATCAGATGCATAGACAGCAGTGGGTCAGTGAGTTTGAAGGTGGCTGCCTGAGCCCTGGTGAAAACAGATATTACATGTGCCTAGCGTTTCAGGAAACATGAAGTGTCCTAGATATATAAAATTGAAACATACCAATGTATTCTCCTCAATATACTACAAGTAGCCATCTGAGGCAATTGCTGTGAGCTTGTGGATTTATCCCTGCAAGGCCTCAAAAATTCAGACTGTCTATATCTGTGTGACTACTGCTGGCACCAATATTAGTCAAATAACACAAATGTGTTAAACACAGCATTTTGATCCCTGTTGATGAATTTACAACAGATTTATACATCTTTTAATGGTTTCTGCACATTGTGTTTGAGTGTAAGCACCAGTGACTATAGGTTAAGTCTTGTTCACACTACATGACTCATAAATACTTTAGATTGTTGTCCAATTCACACTACGTGACTTGTAGCTGACCAACAGCATGTGGTGAAGTGGTATGGGTGTACATGCTACACGACTGACTGGTGATGTAGTGATTCACATTATGTGATCTCATCCCAGGAGGAACTGCAAATGACTGATATTGAGTATATATGTGAAGAAACTTTTTTTACCTTTCCTCCATAGTGCAAGCAGTATAGGTTGCATGTCTCCTCATTTGCATTCAGTACATACATATATAATTATAAATAACATGATTATAAACAGGCTGTGGCTTGTAAAAAACAGGGAGGAACATTTCATTAAATAACATTTTTTTAAAATAACATTTCAGCCTTGAAATTCAAAAGATAATTCCAATCAAACGCACAGTATGCCTATATTCACAAACCATATTGTAAAACTCTATAATCTTTCCTGGTTATTTTAATACCCAGCAGAATCGTTGTGCCTATTCATCTCACTTGTTTTCTGGACTTTTCATGTTGACTTGGGGCCGCAAAACATAGTGAGATGATTTGTTCCCTTCATTTTCATTGTTGCAGCAGTAGAGTGGCCCAGTCTTAATAAATTACACCAGCAGAACTACTGTCAGGCACAGAAACGGTATTTCCTTTATTCAATCCAACCAGTACGGGAGATAAAATAAATTAACAGGAGATATAAATAAAAGAATGACCAGAGTAGAGGATAGCGAAAGCAGAAGCAGTAAAATATACATAAATATACGGT
>JABJVR010003353.1:0-10936 GCA_025773905.1 Chitala chitala | reverse complement strand
TTGTAACTGCTGGGTTACACAGCTGAGACACAGCTGCCTCACTTCACTTCATCCTTGTAACTGCTGGGTTACAGAGCAGAGACACGGCTGCCTCATTTCACTTCATCCTTGTAACTGCTGGGTTACAGAGCTGAGACACGGCTGCCTCACTTCACTTCATCCTTGTAACTGCTGGGTTACACAGCTGAGACACAGCTGCCTCACTTCACTTCGTACTTGTAACTGCTGGGTTACAGAGCTGAGACACGGCTGCCTCACTTCACTTCGTACTTGTAACTGCTGGGTTACACAGCTGAGACACGGCTGCCTCACTTCACTTCGTACTTGTAACTGCTGGGTTACACAGCTGAGACACGGCTGCCTCATTTCACTTGTCTTGTGCACAAGTCAGCATTTCTTTTGAAAGTGCACGAGTGTCATGCAAGTTACTTATAACTTGTAAATAAAAGCCAAAAATTTATCATAGCACAAAAGAACATCTCTAACCTACAGAAGCAATGCGGGTGGGAGGGGTTAACATCTCTTAAAAAAACCATGTTCTCACAAAAGCACAGCAATGATAATTATTCCTTGTATCACAATAAAAAACAAGTCGTAGGCAAGATGAACAAGTCTTACATAACCCCCAAAAATCTATTTTAATTCCAGACTGTAATGCAACATAAGAGGACAAACACCAAGAATACTTTGGCCTGCTCTGTATGTCTGTCTGATAGGAACAGTGTGGATCAGTGTTGGGCAGAGAAGCAGCCATACAGCTGTAATGGCATCCTGTCTCTGCCTGTTCTCGCTGATCCCACCCATTTCACCAGTTTTAACCAAAGGCCTAACCTACGTCATATGCCTGTGAGCAGGACACACAAGCAAGGCAACTGAGCACAGAACAGTGGACTCATGCTCTGCAGCAAAAGTGCCATGCGACAGGGACATGCTCACTGTGCGTCTCATTTATATACCTGCTTAGTAAGGGATCTGAGAGTACCAAACGGAATTGTGCACTTCACATTTTTCGTGGATGAATATTTTTGCTGGTGCATTTCAGGTTTGGTTCCTTAAAGAAGGGTGAGAAGCACTTAATTTGAAAACGCTTTCGGTCAAAAAGTTCACCTTACCATAAATGTATCAAATGTTGTCTGAAGAACAGCATGTGAAGATTAGTAAGTAAACCGCAATGTGCCATATCGTGAGCATGGCACCTGTACATTTGGCAGCAGGGGGCTCCACTGAGAAAAGAGCTAAACTGAGGTGTTGGAACCAACCCTTTAAAACAGAATGAGGTAACAGTGAAATCAAGGTGGCAAAATTAAAAAAATAATAATAATTACAAAATACAATGATAACAATGTATGTGTCATGGACTGCAAACTACAGAAACGTCAGGCAAGTGTCCAACATGTAACTTGACAAAAACAAATAGCTCAACATGATGAAAAATACAATGAAATTATCAAGTGTGACATAACCTTGGCACAATGTTTACAATATGTGGGAAATTACATGCAGTGTGTATTGGGAAGCCTTGTTTAACTGACAGAAAAGCTAGGAAAAAACTACTGTCATGCCAGCAGCAAAACAGGGTGAGTGTGAGAAAGAGGCTCCCTAACAGGCTGGGACACAAGGTGAGCCTGTGTCATGTGTGAATAACACATGTGCTACACAGCACGGACAGGCTGAATCAGCTCCTCACGTGTAAACTGATGACACAAGGTGAGCCTGTGTCATGTGTGAATAACACGTGTACACTACACAGCACGGACGGGCTGAATCAGCTCCTCACGTGTAAACTGATGACACAAGGTGAGCCTGTGTCACGTGTGAATAACACGTGTGCTACACAGCACGGACAGGCTGAATCAGCTCCTCACGTGTAAACTGATGACACAAGGTGAGCCTGTGTCATGTGTGAATAACACGTGTACACTACACAGCACGGACTGGCTGAATCAGCTCCTCACGTGTAAACTGATGACACAAGGTGAGCCTGTGTCACGTGTGAATAACACGTGTACACTACACAGCACGGACGGGCTGAATCAACTCCTCACGTGTAAACTGATGACACAAGGAAGACAGCAAAACCACCTCAAAAATGACTGAGGAGACACAGCAGGTTTTATAATTAATGAGACACTTCCAGTTTAAGAGTGTTTTTTAAAAGAACTAAGCTCCTAAGTGGTTGGTAAGTGTGCTACTATAATTCCACTGTGCCATTGTGGGGTAAGAGGGTTTGACAGAGAGCATGTGTGGCCTGCTGTAATTACACAGGTGAAATTAAATCACGATTCTCATTTTTACTCATCGTTCTAAACTAATAATTTGACATGTCAATACATTACTTTTATTGCCCAGCTCTGATTTGGGCTGCATGATTTTTCAATAAACGTAAACTTGTACTCCAATAAAAGGCACACAGAGCATCCAACAGGAAAATGATTAGTCTCTTTCACACCTGTGTCATTTTTTTAGCCCTCACAGGGACATCCTGCCTGTGCCCACACTTCCTGCTTTTCACACTGCAAATAGCAGGATTTGGCTGTAGAAAAAAAACCAACAGCCACTTACAACAATCATAAAAACTGAATTCCTGCTTCAAGTGGAACAACGCCTTCTGGAAAATCAGTAACTGTACTGGATACAAACAGGAAGGTAAGTAATTAATCTTAAATTTCTGGTGGAAAAGAACACATTTTAAAAACTACTCCGGTTCGTAATCTGAGTGTGTGTCTGCAAACAATACATGTGAAGGAAACAGCACAGATGCACATCTGGGAGGATCAAAGGCATTTAGAGGGGCTTTCCAAACCAGCAGGGAGCAGTGGTGGATGAAGGGAGGGACACTCATGTGTTTGTGAAAGACTGTGTGCAGGAAACAATGAAGACCTGGGGTCTTGGCACATGCCAGGAGGGTACGTAACAGACAAGTGCAGCAGCAGGACTGAAATCCACATGATACCTTAAACAAAGAACTGTCACACAGCACATCTGTTCAGTCCACCTCACAACTGAGAAAAGGCTAAGGCAGAGAGAAAAAAAGGACATTCACTTATTGTCAATAAAACCGTGTATACCTACACTTCAACAGCATGCTCTACAAAAGCGTTATTAGGTTATCACCCATTTCTCTGTTTTTAAACCTGTTCCTTCAGCAGCACAACAGTCTAATCTTACTGTATCTGGCCAGTGACCTAAATATAACAGAAAAGCAGTCTGTGGAGAATTCTAAACTACCCAACACCCCACACAGACACCAACTTGTTGGCAACAACTACACCCAAAAGGCTCTGAAAATCATTGTTGGAAGGAACTGTTTTGGGTTCAGTGACGTGACGGCCGTTTGAAAAGGAGCTAGCTTGAGTGTGGACAGAGAGGTGACATGTCCTGCAAAATGGCACACAAAACAAAGACGCTGAAAATGAGGTCAGGCCATGGCAGTCTACTGTGGCAGGATCATCAAAGGCACATATCAGGGCCCCCGCAGAAGGAGGACACTAAAGAAGCAGCAGGCGCTGAAGGCACGCTCCACACATCCCTCTAATCAGCCTGCCGCGCTTTCACTGCCCTCCTCATGTTCCCCATGTTAAGGCTGCAATACAGTCTCCCAGTACCCAGGGGGAGAAACTGCAGCACAAACCTGCCTCTGCTCTTCCAGTCCGAAAGCTGCTTTCCCACTATGACGCTACAAAAGCTGAAGAAAACCATGAAGCAGGACTGCAAACACAGTGCACTGCCCTTGTTGGGTGTGGAGCTTGTTGTTTACAAGCAGATCCAGTTCCATTTCAATTCAGGCTACTTCAAATGGTAGTTAACACCATTTATATGCACCAGTGATAATCGCAAGTTTCAGGTATAAGCATGCATGTTTTTCATCCTGTTTGTGCATTACATTAGTCTGTACCCACCTAATAAACACAAGCTGGCAGCCAATAGTAAGCTGACTTACTGTTACAAACAGACCATCAACAGCCAATGACATTGCTCATTTTAGAAAAGTCTCTGACTTCCTGTCTGCTGGACACCAGCAGATTTAAGCTGTGTACAAAGCTAAAGAATGGGGTTGTTAAATAAGTGTGTGGCACTGTTCTAAGATGAGACTAGACACCAAAGGACCCTTTTCCACTGACATGTTTCCCAGTGCCAAAATGCAAACTGCTCCATGTATTTCCACCAAAAAACAACTAAATCGGTTCCGAACACGTACCAAAACCTACCTGATATGGAACCAAGCACACTGACATAAAATGCTAAGGGGCAGAAAAGTGCACACTAATTAGTAAATACTGCTAACAAGTCTTCTAATTCCTGACATTGTGCCCTTTTACATGAAAAATTAACAATAATATAAGAAGGTATGGAGGTGCAGGCTGTACATTCATATTTTATTGTTTAGTGTCTGGCACTACTTTAACATTTAATTACAACTATTTTGAGATGAACACAGAACAAAACAAAAAGACACACTAGTGTTCTGACAGACATCAAAATGTAGGAAAAACGCAAGGATTTAGATGTGAGCATTAACAGCAGGGACGTTTCCCTACAATTATTGTAGGAGCACTGAATTGTTTCTACCAACATTTTTAGCGTTCTTAAAATCTTTCACGTTAAGAGGGTTTGGTGCTGACTTGGTCCCTACCAATGTTGAGACCAAATCTACATACTTGTGACTGAAATGACTGAAATGTAACAGACAGCTGATAATATTGTCATTTTCACCATTAAATGAAAAATGGTCAAATTTGTTGAAACACCTTTCGTCTGCTAAGTTTGCTAAATAAATGTATGCCATCGTCTATGGCAATCTCTTCGAACAGTGTAAATGAGTTGCATTTAGAAAAGTTTTTTTCTTCAGATACAGTAAAACAACTGTTAATAGTTCTTACACCAAGAAGAAAGTTTGCTAGCCAGATTGTTTACTACTTTTGTTTTTTATGCGTTAACATAAGCAATGTAAGTTATACAAGACCGTAATAAATCAGAGCCATTAATTACCACAAAACTTTGCTGAACATACAAAATATCGCTAGCTCCTATAGCACAAGCAGTGCTGTACACAGGACATGGGGCACCACGGCTGTGCAGTGCTGTACACAGGACATGGGGCACCACGGCTGTGCAGTGCTGTACAGAGGACATGGGGCACCACGGCTGTGCAGTGCTGTACAGAGGACATGGGGCACCACGGCTGTGCAGCGCTGTACAGAGGACATGGTGCACCATGGCTGTGCAGCGCTGTACAGAGGACATGGTGCACCACGGCTGTGCAGCGCTGTACAGAGGACATGGAGCACCACGGCTGTGCAGCGCTGTACAGAGGACTTGGGGCACCACGGCTGTGCAGCACTGTACAGAGGACTTGGGGCACCACGGCTGTGCTGTGGTGCCGGAGAAGCAGGTTACTTGTGTGAATTCTACATGATTGCCTTGGATTTGGCACTGAAGTGCAATGGAAAAACGTGCCAGTTCACATTTAGGTCAGTTCCAGTACCAGCTGAGCTTCGGCACTGGTGGAAAAGAGGTAAAAAAGAGCCAGATTTCAATTGCTAAAGAGTGGCGTCATTCATTCAAAGGTATTATCACTAAATTCAAACACCACAGATTGTTGGTGTTATTTTATGGGTTTAATTGAAATCCATTTTCATGACTTTAATAAGCAGAATGTTGACCAGTAGACAAAGACTTTTTCATTATATTTACTATATTTAAATGTCAAAGGCACCAACTGCACTATGTGTTGTAATGTATAAGAAGCATTTTATCATGGGCTCTGTGTGCTTGAATATATCATAATTTACGGCTACCTTTCACTGTCAGCTTACCTTAGTTAGACACTGTGGTTATAAGATGGGGTGCGTATATAAATGGAGCGCACCATATTGCAGATGTTGTATGCAACCTTAAGTTAATTCTCCACAGCTAATTGTTTCTCAGTTGTCTGAAAAGTCTTCAATAAACTGCATTTTTGACTGCTTCGGAGTAAGTAAGTCTTTTGTAATCACATAAACAAACTATGAAATGGCTACATTTTCAAGCCCTGGACTCTATTCTACATTTTTGCCCAGTGCAACCATTTTGACAATGAGGTGGTATGTCCAACCCATACCATAGCGTACATGACAATGGACATTCATGACCATCACTTTTGTCTCTCAGCATTCTGTTTTCCTGTCTTTACCCCAGTAAAAACTGAGATTTCCCCAAAGGTAGACCAGGCATGGACGTGGAGAGAAGCATGATGACCTTCCAGCAGGACAGCACAGACTCTACTCAGCCCTCACCAACTACATCCTAGCCTTGGGCTGAGCTATATGGCCATACCTTTTCACCAATGGGAAGGATTAAGTCTGTGGAACAGTGGCCTGAAATGGAAACCTCAAAGAGACCATGCAGTGAACAGACTTGTTGTGTGCAGGTATCTCTCAGTAGGACACTGGCCATCTCCCCCGTGCCCCACTGAGTGAAGATGGACTGTAGTAAGCTGCCCCGCCACTCAGCGGCCTCACTAGGGCCAGTCATTCAGGGCACAAGCCCCACATCTTATCAGCAGTGCCCGTAACATTTTTGTCTCAAAACACTTCATTTTGTGCCACCCACTAATAGCACGTCCTGTTTGAGCACAGCAGAGCGGAACCATAGATCAAATTTTAGTTTTCCGGAATAAGATTTTGAGAGATTTTATTTGATACAGTAATTCCAGGTCGTATATAGTAATTGTAGGTGGTACATGCTATAAATATTTTTTAAAGATCCTTGAATATGGGGTTTGTAGAAAAATCTTGGATATTCTGGGATGTGCCCGAAATGTTCTGAGCACCTAGGCACACCGCTGCTAACAATGCGATGTAAGACTCTGCAGACTCAGCGCAGAGGGAATCTCACCTGCTGAAAGGAATCTCAATGTTCTCTGCATTATACAATGTGGCAGCAGTACTGACTGACAAAAGAATGCTTTGTGAGACAGAAACCAAAACAAGTGTTAGGTGTACAGTATACAGAGGGAAAAACAGGAAAAAAAGGGGTACTTCATCTGCTCACACATTTGCCTGCTTCTACCATTCTGCTTGTTTCTCTCTGCCACACATGGCACATAACCAGGCACCGAACTCTCTGGCTTTTATTGGCCACCAGTGACATCACTGGGAAAACAACAACAAAAATTGGGTAAGTTTGTTCCTGCACTGCCCTCAGGTGGTGAAAACATTAAAAACAGCAAACGGGAAGGAAGAGTAAAATGTACCACTCAATACTGTGTAAGCTCAGTCATTTCACTCCAATTCACTGTGGAGTATACTGATAACTAAAACGTTTTGCTTAGTACCCAAAGATTTACTGTTTCTCCATAAGAGTCACTGACATAAAATTACTGAAATTATCAACTTGGAGTAAGAGCACCTTCAGATGGTATGACAGATGTCAGAGTAACAGTGCTTTCAGAGGGTATGACAGGTTTCGGACTAACAGTGCTTTCAGAGGGTATGACAGGTCAGAGTAACAGTGCTTTCTGAGGGATGACAGGTGTCGGAGTAACAGTGCTTTCTGAGGGTATGACAGATGTCAGAGTAACAGTGCTTTCTGAGGGTATGGCAGGTTTCGGAGTAACAGTGCTTTCTGAGGGTATGACAGGTTTTGGAGTAACAGTGCTTTCGGAGGGTATGACAGGTGTTGGAGTAACAGTGCTTTCAGAGGGTATGACAGGTGTTGGAGTAACAGTGCTTTCAGAGGGTATGACAGGTGTTGGAGTAACAGTGCTTTCTGAGGGTATGACAGATGTCGGAGTAACAGTGCTTTCTGAGGGTATGACAGATGTCAGAGTAACAGTGCTTTCAGAGGGCATACACTGTTCCTGGGTCACAGTGATTTCAGTGGAGAAGGAGTTGGTACCTTGCGGCTGGTGTAGTGGGCGTGCTTGGCCAGCTTGTTGTTCAGGGCCTGCAGGAAGACCTCATCTGTCACCTTCCCCACATTCATGCAGGCTTCGTCCAACACAGCGAAGATGCCTTTGTGCTGCTGCTCTACCAGGTCCACAATGATCTGATTGTTGAAGTAGTCGATCTGCCCCAGGCACAGAGAAACAATCGTGGTCTCAACACCTCTGTTTTAATACTGAGTAATGACAGTCTGCTATAAGCTATATGGTTCCAGCTTGTTATTTAATGTAGAAAAGGTGACATCTTGTCGAGCTGTAACAAAGGCAGTACAGAGGTCCAGCTCTGGATTCCTGAGCTGGTAAAACCCTTATGTGAGTGTAATGGCACAGCCCTCACGTGCTTCCAGGGGATGCCCTCCCGCTGGTACTCCTCTTGCTCCTGTTTCAACACGAGCTGGATGAAGAGCTGCTGCAGCTTCTCATTGCAGTAGTTAATGCAGAACTGCTCAAAGCTGCAGGGAGACAAAAGGAGGAGGTTTCATCTAAACCCTCGTCTATTAATAAACAGTCAGCCTCATTGCCACTGAACGATTACACTCTTAGCGTAATCTCAGCATACTTTAAACATCATAATCATAAAGTATTATTGCAGGTAACAGGAGTGATAAACATCTTTACCTATTGTTTTGAAAAATCTCAAAGCCATAGATGTCAAGAACCCCAATCACTGTGTTCTTCCCATGAACTTTGGCATCGTAGTTCTTAACCTCAATTATGTCATTGATTCGTCCCACAATCCAACAAAAGAGGCGCTCATACATTGCCTGCAGAAGACAGTTTTCAAAATAAATCTAGCACGCACAGACACCTTGACAGCACGGATTCCTTTACACGTGGCTACATTGTGGCATTTGAACAATCTAGTGAAACTGTGCACACAGCTGTTGATTAGCGGCACACGTGACAGTGTATATTGCTGTTTGGGGAGAGAAGGGTACCTTGGCTAAAGCGTCACGCCCATAGCTGGCCTCCTGCGGTGTGTGTTGCTTGTCAATGACATCTCGGCCTGTGGCCACCGTACGGTACAGCAGGGCCTTCTCCACATTCTCCTGGTTGGTGGCCAACAGCTCCCCCACCACAGACACCAGCTTCACATTCTCTATCAAGGTCATGTCCCCATCGCTGTCAAACTTCATGTTGCCCTTTGTGGAATACACACAAATTTGTTACCAAAAATTGTTTGGGAATACGTAAGAAACTCTGAAGGTCCAGAAAATCGTGACAAATATTGGAAATCAAGTCAGGAAATATGCCAAGTATGGCTAAACTACACTGAAATGTCCAACACCCAGTTTTGGTAAAAATCAAGGCAAACATGCCAGACTTTGCCCTAAACATCTTAGCAGTGAAGACATTACAGTTTAAAACCAGCAACATCACTGAGAAAAAATTGATACACGACGTATACCTGCAGTTACATCACTGAACAAAACCAATCTGTGATTGCAAGTTAAAATGTCAAGTCATTATGGAAATAAGCAGAACGTAAAAAGAGATGAGTGAGGTACAAAGACTGGCATGAAGTGGCAAGACAGCAAGGTAGAGAAACGGTGCACAACCAGCCATTGCAGTTCAAGGGGCCGGACACGGGACACACGGGGCTGGATAAAGCCATACCAGGTGGAGGATGGTGGCCAGAATCTTGTAAACAGTCTGGATCTCCTCAGCTGTAAATCCAATCACTTTCATGGCATCTGCCACTGCTTTGAAATCAGCACTATCGTTGATGGACGACTGCAGTAAGGAGGGGCAGAAAACAAGGGGGAGTCAAGAGGAAACGTGTGTATATAAGGTGTTATGTTATGTCCTTTATTTATTTTTGGCATTTATATGTTTAAAAGAAACTGTTGCGATCTCATGGTGCTTGTGTGTAAACACGTGCCTAAATGGTGTACGAGTATCTACATTCACTGACTAGGTCAGAGCAGTGTCATGGGTAAGGACAAAAACTTTCACTTCATATTTGTTGATTTTTTTTTTTTTACTTTTAATCACTAAAACATCTGAATTTGCTGCTGTCGATGAACTCTAAGTTCAAGTTGATGAAAAATTAAAATTTACTCAATGTTATCAAAACTTTTGAGTGTGCAAAACAAAATCTTCAAAATATTCATGCAACAGAATTCTATAATTTCATCATTCCCTTTATGCAGTGTCTGTTGTCTAGGCTATCAAAATTTTGTTTTATATAATTTGTTTGCACTGTTCGTTTTAAATCACAGGTAAAATATCTTAGAAGCATTTACTAGAGCATGCAAATTTAATCAAAGCAGGCTTCCTGTACACAGCTGAGCACAGCACAAAGTGTTTGTTCTCCTCCAGCTGTTATGCACTAGTGCCTTCCATGATGTCACCTTGTTTTTGTTTTGCACTTTCTTCCTACTCGTTAAAACATGCATGTTCTACTAAGACATCAACAACAGCCAGCCCATGTGTGAAGAACTAAGCAGCTCCCATAGTGCTGTAAAAACAGCATGACCCAAACCACAAGAGGCCCAAACTGCAAGGAAAAAAATCCAGCCAGTGGTGTCAGTGAAGCCTTCTGACCGTTATGACCGTAACTAGCAATAATTAAACACAGATGTGCTGACAGCACACCATCACTCAATTACAACTGAGGACCAGAAGCTCTCTAAGGTATTACACACAGGACTACTGTCTAAATGGTACTCAGGTATTATATAAGCAGTATTTCTTTCCGAACACTACTAAGGTATTATATAACATATAAGGCACTTAAAGGCAAGGCACCAGTATATCTGTCAGAGCTGTTAAACACTTACACTCCAAACCACTCTCTTCGATCGCAGAATGCAGGCCTACTAGTTGTTCCATGTGTGCATAACAGTACTGATGCTAGAGTTTTTAGCTACAGAGCCCCTAGTCTATGGAATAGTCTGCCTGGACACGTACGGGATGCCGAATCTGTCTCAGTCTTTAAATCCCGACTGAAGACATACTTTTTTGATTTAGCCTTCCCAAAACAGTCTCTGTAGCTCACAGTAATTACTG
>JABJVR010003352.1:0-16025 GCA_025773905.1 Chitala chitala | reverse complement strand
CTCTCTCTCTCTCTCTCTCTCTCTCTCTCTCTCTCTCTCTCTCTCTCTCTCTCTCTCTCTCTCTCTCTCTCTCATCACATTACGTGGCAGTTTGACAGCATTGCAGCATTGGACTGACCTACATAGAAAATAATTTCCATGTCTAAATAGCATCTAACCTCCTTCCAGGTGTGGTGTTATATCAGTCACTCTTAACAATCAAAGTGACCACAAGTTACTTTTCACACATCAAAAGGCTTTTCGAAAAGTCATACATAACAGTGGTGTCTACAGAGACACATGGATAGGAAAGGATGCGGCGCTGTGGTTGCAGGCTTGGACAGGATTAACAGTGTGCAGATTGAAGGGCTTTGCGGTTGTGTACTTCAGTGACACACTTATACCCCACACCAGTGTTTATTTTCTGCTGTAGAAATAACTTATGAAAAACTCTTACAGTAAAATTTTCACATGGTACTGAACACTTATTCAAGTATAAATTTTTTGCACTTGTGCATAACCAAAAACAACACTACACTGCTCGCTGTTACACTTTAACAGAGCACTGAATTAATAAATGATTTGTCCCTGAACATTTCTTCTCCCTCCACAACAGCTTAACAAATTGTTGAGGACATTAGAAGAAAATTCAATTAACTGCAAAAGTGAATTAGACCAAAACATATCACTGAAACCAGTTACATGGTGTGCGTGTGCGTGTGTGTGTGTATGTGTGTGTGTGTGTGTGTGTGTTTTACATCTGTGCATCAGCTACAAAGCAGAAATCATTGTAACCTTTCTTCACTTCTGTGGAGGCATGGGCCAAGGTCTATCATAATGACAAAGTGTTTACCAGATTCATACAACAGAAATAAGCAAGGTTCCCCTGATGCATCATGGGTGAAAAGGCTGGGCGAGCCAAAGGTACTGTGAGGATGGCTGGGAGGTCAAATGTGAGCTGAAATCAAGGGTCTATAGTTTATAGTTGTCTGCATATGTACTAAATACTTCAGCTGTATGCCATACTGTACCTTAACACTGAATAGTGTCGGTTTTCTCTCTTTGTAACATTCTCAACAAGCATTTATAATAAACTGCTGTGATTAATTTATATTATCATTCATAAATGTAAAGTATGTGAAATGTCCTCGATTCAGGCCGACACGGTGTTTATGTTAAATTACTCACACAGCTGATGTACCTTCCAGGCTCTCATTGGTCACACTCAAACAGGACAAGTATGATGATGTGAGAATGGAGAATGAGAAACACCTGGGAATTCCTGCTCTGAATGC
Source organism: Chitala chitala (assembly GCA_025773905.1). Classification (NCBI taxonomy): domain Eukaryota; kingdom Metazoa; phylum Chordata; class Actinopteri; order Osteoglossiformes; family Notopteridae; genus Chitala; species Chitala chitala. The sequence goes on along the minus strand of JABJVR010003352.1, from coordinate 14,751 downwards.
TGCTTTAGGGGATGAAAATCACCACAGGCCATGATGCTGGAGCCAGCTAAGTAGTAATGCGTTCTCCGGTGCCAGCTCAATGCAGACTTGTGTATTTGCTGAAGCACAGCTGTGGGATTTAACAATTATTAAATACATGTTTTAAAGTAGTGAAATGAAATGTCCGCAGAGTATTTCAGCAGGAATTTCGCTGTTTTGAAATATAAAAGTTCTTTAAAAACATATAAGAATATATGGAATGCACAGGAGGCAGAATCATTTGACTGAATTGTATTGTTGACTGTTAGTTCATAAAGCTCAGCACACAAATACCATGATTTAAGAACATTAAGTTTGTTTTATTGCTGAATTTGACTTTGGAAAAGGCAAACTGGATGATAGAGAAAAGATGTAATAGTGAGTCTAAACGTTTCCACAGTGTGTTTTCAGCACTGCGTGTCCTGTGGGTTTACAGCTGGACTGTAACTGGCCTTAGGGTCCGTTTCCAAGACCGAGTATAATAAACGAGTTAATATGTGCATATTGTCACCATTTTTAACTGACTGAGAACAGTCTCAGCCCAACCTTTTTTGGCATTAAAGAACAACCATAAACAGTGTTTTTTATGCCTGCTCAACCCCTTCTTCCCCCATATTTAATCTTTAAATAAATATGTTAATGGTTTATAATTATCCCTCACAGATAATGGAAGCCAGAATGCCCATTTTTATGAGGCAGTATCAATGCTGTACCTTCAGCCAGCTGAGAACTTTGAGTCATGGGTGCTGATGGTGTTACCAAAGAGAATCTACTACATTGCCATGTCCGAAGGTTACTGGCAAACTATCAGTCACTGTTGTTTTACAGTGAACTTAAATGTTCAAAGAAATGTTTTGAATAAAATGGTTACTATAAAATCTTTTCTGTAGCCTCTTGAGTTTAGTTGACAGGCGTAAGTGATCATCATCAAACATTGGTAGCTAACTAGCTAAATCTGGCAGTATTTTTTACTTCCTGTAGGGTTACATGTTTGATCAAAGTAAAAAAAAAAAGTACATTTCAGATTCATACAAGCAAATATGCCACAGGCTGTTTATTAATATTATTATTATTACTATTATTATTATTATTATTATTATTAATATTTGCTTGCTTATGCATACCCCCCAACTCTGATCTTTGATTTATTGCTCTGGTGTACTTAGCCCCCCAACTTGAAATGTTTTCAGCATACCAATGTTCCTGAAGGCTTGAATCATACATAATTGTTTGGAACTTGTCTTTACAAGAGCATAAAATATTATAGTATAGCAGTGTAGCAGCAGTTGTTTGTGTTACATCTTCTGTGGAGGTATGCCATGTAAAGTGAAATCTTTTTCCTTTCTCTCTTTCTGTCCTCCTTGTCCAGCCACTTCCCCCCCCGCTGACCTCTGCTGTAAATTGCTTTAATGTTGTCGCTACATGCTTACCCAGAACACCACTCTGTTTCAGTGTTCATCCCCACAGCTTGTGCAGCCTCTGGCTCTGTCCAGTCTTTACTGTGGTGAATCCCTGCTGGCTAACCTCTGCACACACATACATACACACATATGCATGGACTCCCAGAAGCCTCAGCTGCCTGACTTGTTCTCTGACTCCCTCTCTCTGACTTTGCTCTGACTCGCTCTTTCCGCCTCTCTGCCATGAAATATTTATCGTTATCCAGTTGCTGTAGATAGAAACACATCTCTGATCTCACAGCGGTTTTATTTGTAGTTTATACTTTCCTCACTTTGAAGAGTGACAAAAATAAATATTTTAAGCTTTTTCAGTCATTGTCTTCTGACAGTTAGCTAGGTTTAAAAAAATCTCACACACATACAGTAGCTGCTGCTGAACAAAAGAATCTGAAAACTGCACAAAAAAACTCAAACAGCAACAATGAAGAATGCAAGAAAATGAATGTCTGTAAGCCTAGTTACAAAAGCTAGCTGACACTGAGGAATTCTTCTTGATGTGAATCCTGAAACAAAGTTCTTTGCCTCTGAACATGAAGCTGCTGAGATGCAGTCTTTCGCAATATGTCATAATAAGACAGGAATTCCAAAACAGAGCTAAACCCTCACTCAAGTATTATCTAATGAACGCCTGGCTTTTGGTAGAGTAGGAAAAAGTTTTCTAGTGGATCTCCATATAACATGAAATCCAGGTACACCAGATAAATAAATAAAAATAAAACAACAATAAATAAGAATTATATCAAAAACAGCTGATAGAACAGAAGGAAATAACGTCTCATTAAGTGAGGTGTTTTGCTTCATTTATATCTCATTAACTCAATGGTTCAGCCTCAGTTGTCCTTGTTTGGTAATTGCCCACGTTGACATATGTATCTGATTTTTAATCGGCTGAGCAGGAGCCAAAATGGAAGGTGAGGCAGGAAACCTCAGGCATCCAGTGCTAAGTGGACATTTCCGGCAAATCCTGAAGCATGCTGATGGTGGGATGAGAGTCTGAATTGCAGCTCTGAGCTGAATAAGGCCTGCCTTGTGTGAGGCTGCAGTGAGAATCCCAAGTGACCACTCCCCCCCTTGACCTGCCTCTGACTGATGGGGACAGAGGTTACCAAGGGGACAGGAAGCCATGAGCGGTGTGAAACATGGCTCACGATTCAGGTAGAAAACACCTGAGGGAAGGATCTGTCCAAGGAAGCACTGCTCCTCTGAATATATATCATACGAAAAATAACAGATCTTTCAAATAACATTTATATTGATTGAAAGCCTCTTAAGTGAGCTCAATTTTAATTGGTTTCGTTTCCATGATAATTTGCGTGGTCACAATTTTGTGTTTACATATGTAGTCAGTAAACATACACAGAGTATGGTCTTAATGTAATTGTTGTCAGTATGTAAAATATAGCTACGTAGTGGAAATGTCACTGCCATCAAAAAAGTAATTACCAAAGCATGCAGTCTCACTGGATTAAATTACAAATTTGCAACAAAACAGCTTGTCATTTTATTTTATGCCCACTTGAAGGATTGGCATGACGTTATTGTTTCATGGTGACTGCAATAAAAAACTTTTTTTCCCCACTTGGAATGTTTCAGCTGTGACTTTTTTCATATTCACAATGCTCTGGACCAGATGTCAACAACAGAACAACATTCCAACTTTTTATAATCATGTTGTTTTATTTCTTTACTTACATAAAAGGGAAAAACTGAAATGTACATGCAAATTACTAAAAGTAACATAGTACAAGCATGGAATAGGGAAAAAGTTAAAGATATGAAAATTGGCAAAAGAATAAAAAAATACAGAAAATACAGAAAAAACCAATCAGTATACAGTGCAATCAGTAAGTAAATTAGACCGAGTTTTCAGAAAGTTAGGACCTCGTGCTTACACAATGTGTGTGTTCTTCACAAGTACACATAGTGGCAAACACCCAGTCACACAGGAAAACAGCAGAAGACACAGCCTTGACAAACACAAGAACCCGACGGGCCACATCTCATCCACCTGAACATTAGACTCACCTAACTTGTGTTAATTATTGCAATAATTGCTTTGTTTCTCCAGTCATATATCTGTTCCTTTTCCTGTGCGATATTGATTTGATGATTCCTCTTACTATATACCTCTTCCTTTGCCTCAGTCCCTGTGAGATGTTAATTTGATGAATGATTTCTCTTGTTATATATTTGTTCCTTTGCCTCATTCCCTGGGAGATGTTAATTTGATGAATGATTTCTCTTGTTATTTACCTGTTTCTTTGCATCAGTCCTAGTGAGCTATCAATTCGGACATTACCTCCCTCACAGTATAGTTTTTCTGGTGTCTGAGAGTTTGTTGTCCTGTTCAGTGTATTCAATGGTGCTTAATTTTCTTCAGTCTTTGGTGAATTCGTGCTTCTAATCCATCCATCCATCCCCCAGCCAGATACTGCATCCTGTACAGGGTCCCAGGTGGCCTGGACCCTATCCCATGCAGCCAGGGATGCGAGGTAGGGGACTCCCTAGACAGAGTGTGAACCCATCACAGGGCATGTGTTTGTAATATGTAAATACTTAATTCCTTACTTCTAATACATATTTGATGCTAAATGGGGTACAACCCTTCATTGTTACAGTATCCCAATCATGCAGAGCTGTTTCTGCATTTAACAATTGCGTTTTCAGGGCAAGTTTTTTCAAACTGTACAATTAGTATTGTGAGGTTTTATTGTCTTCCTTTGTATGCATTTTGATCTGGTTTTCTCCCGCAGTGCACAGACAAGAAGTTTAGGTGAACTGACCACTTGAATTTGCCTTTTGTGCCCTGTAATGGGTTTGTGCCCTTATCAGGGTGTTACTTACCTTGCAGGTTGACTGACATAGGCTCAACATACAAACAACAGATTTATAACACGTCATATTGCAGAACCTCTGTCTAGCTCTGCTCTGGTCAGCTGGCTTGCTCAGACTGCTACAACATGGCTACCTTCTACACATCTGACAGACACCCACAACCTGCTGGTTGCCAGAATTGAAATGTACTCTATCTCTTTTTTGCAATCTGTGCTAAAATGCCCACAAGCAGTAGCATGTAGTGATCCATTGAGAAAGATTGTGTCAGACTATGTTGTTTTTCTGTTTCACAGATACAAGTTTACTTTTTGTGTTTGATAAACCAAGGTGATATGATAATTAATGGCTGATGTTGCCACACCACAGAGGCTTAGAGAGGTCGATGTGCCTTTTTCCTGTTCCAAACCACAGGAAATCAAGATCAGCTGTTGCCATATGTACAGGCCGACACCCTCCACAGGCATCCTGAACCCTTTGAGCTGCTGAGATGTCTTAATGACGGTTCCTTAAACTGGTATGATGGCAGGATGATAAGGATCAGTGGTATTTGTCAAAATTATGACGTGATTCTAAACCTTTTTTTCCCAATCAGTTTCCCAGTGTTCCTCTTTTCCAGGCAACCCCCCCTCCTCAAAGCATAAACATGGAACGATTGTGGTCCCAGGTGACACAGGCAGGTGTATATAAGCATGCAAAATAGGAAACTGACAGCCTTCGATGAGTTTTAGTTGCATGTTTACAGTTCAAAACCCTGATTATATCCACTGCATTCCAAATTTTATGAACTCATAAAATTGTGGTGTAATGCATGGTGAAACTCAGACAAACATGTCCCTGATGAAAACAGCAGCCGGGGCAGCAGACTAACGTGGCAGAGCTGTGCCGGAAATGGAGCCCCTGGTAGCTATAACACCAGCCACAGGGCTTCCACTGCTAATGTGTATGAGAATATTGATGAAGCAACTGCAGTGCTCAGAACCGCTGATACTGGGCAATTACAACGCAATCAAAGCAGAGTTTAGGCCACATTAATTTAAAACACACACATACACACACACACAGATGCAGAGGAAGCTAATCTAAGACTCAGACCCTCCCCAGTTGTACAGGAGAGACTGTGCATTGCACTGGCCTGACTGTCTAGTTTCGGCAGAAAACAGGCTTGTTGCTGTGTTGCTTTTCTTCCTCTGTGCCTCCCTCCTTTTCCAGATGTGCTCTTCCCCCAAGCATGGCTTGGCTGGCTTGACCTCATACAAGACGCCTGCACCGCAGCCAGCACTCGCAGCTGTTTCTAATAGCAGAGCTTTCTGAAGGGGATCTGCGGGGCGGCTGTGCCGAGACGAACAGCAAACAACAGGGCAGGATGGGAGTCACAATACCGATCTCAGCAACGTGTGCGCCACGCCGGCAGAGCTAACACATACGACGTGCATCCATGTGACTCACCATCATAATACTAATGTAACAACAATACTAAAGATGCTAACTCCAATTTATATAGGTGATAGAGACCTAGACGTATTTGTGTTTAAAAAAAGCTTTACTTTGCTGTATTTCAAATTTTCATACGTGACTTTTTCGTCTGCCAGTATAGTAAAGCTTTTTGCAGACTAATTACAAGCTGTTGTTTGCTTGTGTCTTCAGTCCAACAGAAACTGCTTATTTAGTGAAGCGACAGTGTTACTGAGGCACAAACTAAACATTTCATCCGAGAGCCTTTTTAGAACATGGCGGCAGGAAGGAGACCACAGCCTTGAGAGGCATTTCAGTCTCCAGGAGTTAAAGCACACTGCATGTCCCACAGATTCCTCATGCCTCTGATTTAGAGGAGGGAAATCAAGCCAGTTGGGTTTTTAGACCGCTTTACACTGAAGTACTGCTAGGTCCTGCCTTTAGGACAGCAACTGTTTGAGATTATACAGGCCTGTTATTGCCAAGTCATGGGAGTTTTTCAGTCTTGCAGGAAGCAGGGCATATCCTTCAGAAGAACAAGACGACTATAAGTGTAAAGTCTGTTTTAAAGTCCAAGTTCATGTTTTTCCAAAAAACAAACAGGTTTATCTGAGGTAGAAAATGATGGAGACTGTTGTTTTATATTCATATTCAGAGCTGATTTGAATGGTGACCTGTGGACTTTGCAATTTATGAGTCTTTTCATAGATGAACACTAATTGTGTGATGGGAATGATTGCAAGGTTTGCTGGGAAAAGGATAGAATTTCCACATGTCCCACAGCCTATAAACAGCCCACAAACCAGCCAGGGTTTTAGTGCTGTTTCTGTAATAAAAATAGCTACAACAAATCCAGACCTCAGAAAACGATGTGAAGAGAACAGAAAAGACAAGCATCCCCTCAGAAACACATCACTCTATCCAAAAAGAACAGATTATCATGGTGGTACTGCCTCTGTTTTTCACAATATCCTGTCTCAAACCTCTACTTTCCTCTAATGCAAAACACAAGTCCCCCTATTTATATCACACTATACAGATCATCCATGATTGGCTGTTTTACCTAAAGTCAGTCCTTAATGGGCCTCCCATGTAGTGCCCCATCCAGAAACATGTGAAATTCCTTTAATGGGTGGCTTCTGAACTGCGAGCAACACATAAGCTGTGCTGACTTTGCTGTAGCTCTGAAGTTGCCTGCAAAGGTCCAGGCGTTTAGCATCCCCACCCCCTTACAAGGCTCGAGTGCAATGGTCCCTGACACACGCCTGGTCCCCTTCACGAGGATGTCTCTGTTTTCTCCATGTTCACTTTTTGTATACCCCAGTCCTCACAGCTCTGAGTCAGCATAGGGGAATGCTGCTTGGCGCACTTTTGACTTTCCTTTTTCAGCTGTTAGTAATATTGCCTCCGGGATCTGGACGGCTCTGCCTTTTTGATTATAAATTATCCTACAGGCTTGACTGTGGGAGAAGAGGCTGGAGCTGGGGCCCCTCAGAAGGAAAGCGATTCCAAAGGGAGCCAAAACAGAGCAAACCAGCTCTAAGGATGAGGTGTGCATCGGTGCTCTAGACTTCACCTCGCGGCTGGAGGCTGCAAAATGCCACTTTGTGCTGTTAGTTGGGTTTTTTGTGACATTGTGCCTTTTTCAGATTTAACTAAAATCTTATTGGTGTGTGGACATTAAGTTACAATAGCACAATATGAAATCGCCTTCCTATTTCTTGTTCCTCATGAGTAGATCTTTAATTTATGAGACAATTATATTAGGATTTTGGCAATGAGTGGTTTTGACAGTCTACTGAATAAAACTTTTGTAAAATATTAAACTCTGGAATATTAAACTTAGAATATCATCCGTTACAAAAGGAAAATGTATGTAGCCTTATTTTAATGGGATTTTACTTTCTGCACTTTGATTGACATTCATTCATTCATTCCTTCATGCATTCGTTCATGCATTCGTTTTCCAGTTACTTACCATCAGTGGGGTTGTGGGTGTCTACAGCATATCCCAGGCAGCCTAGGGTGCAAGACAGGGTAAACCCCAGACAGGATGCCTGTCCATTGCAGGATAATAGCAGAGTGAGCCAGTTTGGGATCTGTGCTTTGCTCTCTGAGTGGACATAGTCACAGAGGAGCATGCATATGTCTCGTTTAGGGAGACCTCAGGCTGTTTTTAAGGGAGGCTTTGTCTGCAAGATTGTGTGTCATGTGTGTCAGCACAGCACGCTGATCAATGTGCCAGTGTCTAGGATCAGAAGAGGCAGATGCCTAGGCCCTCTGAATTGTCTAGGCTGGTAACTGAATAGATGAGTGTCCGTTTGTTTTCACAGGTCATCTATCCAATCAATGTCTTCAAGGTTCAAGGGCCCACCCCCACCCTCTTCATATAGGAAAAGATCTGACTGGCAACAGATTACAAACGTCAGGGTCCCGTCCCTCCTAGGGTCCAAACATGAATTGCTAAATAGGTTATGGCAGTATTATTGTGCCTTGATAAAGAAAAAAAAATTACATTTTTAAACTGAACTGGACAATGGAATAAGATTTAAATATAGTTTGGCACACAAACAGGAACAATGTAAGTTTTATTAATTATAGTTTTACCCAATAAACATGTTGCTCATACTCATTGTTTTATATTAAAATCACAGGAAATGCACAACAAATATGCCAAAAAGGAAAAATTGAAAATAGTCAGTGAAAAAGTCAAGAAAGACAAAAGAGGAAGAACATGCCATGTAGGTTAATCAGATCACGTGCAATGCTTTTCAACCGTTTAAAAAAAAAACATAAAATACAAGCAGAATTGTTCCCATTGCAATATTTCAAAAGGTATTGTTGCAGAATACACCTGGTAGGCACTTTGTTCAGTTACCTCATTAGGTAGCTGTAGCTTTCAGCCAGGAGCAGATGTCATCAGGTGGTCCCAACCATCACAGAGTGTTTCAACCCTTAACCACGACACTCTCCAGTTGGTGAGTTGGCAGTGCTGGCCAAATCACTGCCCATCTGCTCCTCGCTTCCAGCTTTCCTCCTCTCTTTTGCCCCAAATCCAACATGAAGTGCTTTCTGCCACCTCCCCCATCCTCTGAGCAGCTTGTTTCTTGTCCTTTTCATCCATGCCCAGAGCTGATAACATCTGCCATGTTGGTTTGGCGGGGAAACCTCTACACCCAAGCTCCACTGGGAACAGCCATGCCTGCCATCCTTTGTCTTTGCAGTCCTGGGTCAAAGGCTGGTATTTTGAGGTTCTCCTCTCATTTGCCTCCCATGGCACAGTTATCTCAATCATAATGATGAAAATAACTCAATCATAATGATGAAAAGATATTTAGTTAAAATACTTTGTGTCCAAAAATGAGCTAAAGTTTGATGTACAAACAAGCATTACATGTTGCACGCTACTTTTTGTACTTTCCCTCATGACCTAATGATATATCTTATATTTTTTGAAAAATAGACTTTGGCTGTATAGTTATTGTTCATCAATTACTCACTTTGTCCAAATTTTCATGTTTCTACTAAATAAAAAACATGAATTTTTTGAAAAGCTTTTCAATCTACTTTCTTTGATGTATTCATTCACCAACCAACTGAAATAACATTTGTGTGTCACCTTTCACTTCCAGAAGTGTATGTTCACAACCTGTGACCCACTTTTCTTTACGTCCTTACGTCATAGTTGTGTTTCGACTATATATTAGTGATCACTTGAGGTAAGACATTTTAACAACAGACCATTTTACTGTAATTACAATTGCACATCTTCTATCCAACACTGTTTCAGGCTCTCATTATGACTCTTACAGGAATGTCAGTTGTTTGGTCCGAGTGACTCACTGTAAGCCACAGTCTGTGTAAAAAAGTTCAACGTTTTCTTTATGCAACTGAAATCAGTTTTCACAGCCTTATAGCAGGGAAACGATGCATTGTTTTGCAGTTTCTTTTAAAGCTCCTATTGCATTTAGGTCTTGTCTATAAATGAAGCCCTTAACAGCTTCACACTGTAAAGTTTATTTCTTAGGGTCCATGTCACCTATCTAGGGCATGTTTCAGAGAACAACCCATATATTTTTTCAAAGTAATTCAGAAGATGACCCTGCGCATTGCTAAAATAGTGTGTTATCAGTAACTCAGTTAGCTTGTTTGCCACATCGTTCCAATGACTGCAGTCACTTTGTTGCATGTTAAAATATAAGGCTGTAATTCATTGTGGAAATAGGAATGTACGTAAACATTCAGCATTGCCCCTAACATGCATGCCATGTTATGTCTTCTGTCATTGCGCTTTCAGGTTTCAAGTTCGCCGCATCCCACCTGTATCTGTTTTGATTGAAAATGCACAGCAAAGAAGCATTGTGGAGACTTTGAGGTGATAGAGACCAAGGATTGAAGTTCACATATCTGTAAAGGAGATGTTAAACTTACCTCTATCGAGAGAGCATCAATCACTGGTGACTTTACATCAACAAGCGCAGTGGAGTGCAGTTCTAAAAAGAGCTGGGTATAGTATGTGGGGTGGTATTTACAGCCTGTGACCAACAGACTGACCTACTCATTTAGTAAAAATGTGAAATTAATTCTTTTTTTAACATTGTTCTCCTTCCTGAGATTTCCTTGAACCACAAACCACCAGCTATTACTCATTTTACCATATCAATTAAAAAACATTATTATTATTATTATCTTGAAGTTACTTGTTGTAACTATTAGCACTGCACAAGTATTCCTGGTTGAACATTATTATCTTTCATCAAATCACTATTTAGATTTAGAAAATAAACTTTTTCATGGATTTAAGTTGTGTTTTAGTCACGTTTAATTTGTTTTTTAGACTCAAAAATGGTTCAATAAAGTTGTTCGTTGTGTGTGTCCTGGCTTCTACAGCTCAAATAAATGTTCTATGCTGGAGTGTGTTGTTTTCCACGTTGTGACCGGAAGCCCTTAGCAACGGAGAAAATTGGCTTGGTTCTACTGTGGGAGGCAGTAAAATTGGGCTGGGATACATGCCTCATCTCCTCTCAGAACACACTTTCTTAACGTGAGTCTGTTCTCCATGTTCTTGCGGTTACCATTGGTGGGTGTTATTTTGCTCCTCCTACCACTGCACAGTCTACTTCCATGCGTTCAACTAATTAGCAATGTAAGAAAGTGGGTGGAGTCAGAGTATACGTGGATTGGAGAAATACAGGTCACCTGACTTTTACTTTGTGCTGCTGCCAAGACCTTTGTATGCAGACAAGTAGAAATACAAAATGGACTACTATAAAAAGAATGTGATCACTTTCACAAAAACATTTTTTAAAATATAATTTTAAGGTGAGGAAACTTTAACTGTCTTCAACTGTAATGTATAGCCACCGTGTTCCCCTTATAATCTCTCCTTTACTGCCATATAGTTTCTTTGAGTTTTGTGTTTAGCTTGTCTAGAGCTCCCTTGACCAACAGTGATGCCCTGAAGCTGGAGAAAGAGCCTCACTGGACCAGACAAGGCCCAGCATAACTGGGTGTTGAAGTATCAGGCAAAGAGCATTGTGTCAGACTGGAAAATTTCTATGTTCTTCATTCCTGAATATGAAAGTTACATAGGATTAAGCAGCTGTAATATCCAGTCATACTGCTTATCCTACAGAGGATCAGAAGGGAGGCTTGGGTACAGTGTAGGGAATGCCAACCCATTACAGAGTGCACAAACACTCAACAGGTTCTTTGGAAAAGTCAACCAGCTTTTGGATTGGGAAGAAAGCCACCACACTACAGGGACAACATATAAACTCCCAAAAGCAGGGCTCAAACCCCAAACCTACAGAGTTAAGGCAACAGGCCTAACCACTGAGCTGCCACATGCATCTTCACACGCTGCAAACAATGTTTGGCGGCTGGCAGCTATGCTAATGTTTCGCTCATTGACAGTAGGAAAGACTGCCAAACATACTGAATTCTAGCTGTATTGCTTTCAACCTGGAATTTTACACACGTTTGTTCATTTGAACACATTTTTTTTTCTTTCTTGTTTTTAAGTTCAAATCTGACAGTTTTTCCTTTCACTTCTCAATGAAAATTTTGGCTGAAAGAAGTGGAAGACATTAAGACAAATAAAGTCAATGCCTGGGCCAGAGTGATTGAAAACATATTTTTTTCTGCTGCCTGGAGTTAGGCACATGAGCAGGACACTGGCAGGCAGTAAGGCTGTTGTGTTCTGGAATGTTAGGTAGCAGGATTTTCTCCTGCACAGTAAAGAAGAGCAGGTTTTAAGTGCACTAGAGATGATCCTTTATCTGATTTTGTACAAGGTAAGTATTGTGACTGTGGTTATCGGTGATTGTGAGTGTTTGAACTGAACCCAAGCTGAACACCCCTCTGACAGCCTGCAACCTCTCCATTCCTCCTGCTCACACTCTCTCTCTCTCACACACACACACAATATGTTTATACAGAGAGTGTGGTGACGTGTTTCCTCAGTGTGGGACACATACCACTTTTAGGCAGGCAGGAAATCTCCGTGTGACAAAGGCTCTCTCGGGCAGTAAGTAACTGCTTTTCAAAACCTTGATTCATCAACGAAAACCTTTTGTCTGCTTTTTTGAAAACTAGTTTTTTCCATTGTTTTGAGGAAATGTACATTGTAGGTGATTTTTATATATTTTTATATTCCATTATAATATTAATTAATAATATTGACTGCTGGAGGTTTTTCATGCCATTTCAGTGATTAATTATATAAAAAGTCCTAATTGTTTCAAAAGAAAAACACAAAAATATCACAGCTTGCCACTTCTACAACAGCAAAAAAGGGAATTTGGTAAAAACCTCTGCGTCTGACGCGGGCAGTTTAGATGCCCCCCCGACCTCCAATCAACAAAGAGTTGGAAAATAAGAATAATCTCCCTACAGAGGCTGTTTTGACTCACAGGCCAAATCTGTACTTTATGCATCGATCTTCAGCACATTCCTGCCTCCCCTCCCCCACCCAGCATGCGTCTGCCCCCCTCCCTCCCTGTGCGGCTGCTGTCTGAGGCTGTGAAATGATGCAGCATACGGCATCCCTGGACGTCCACTTGTAGGCTACTCTCTCCTGGGGTAGCTGCTGCAGAGCGTCTGAGCATGAAGCACCCCTTGGATTACCTGCAGCGTCTGCTTTCTGTACACTGATAGCATGTGTCAGATTTGAAAGGTGTTTGTTGTTACAATTTATGGTTATCACATATTTGTTGAGTAATGGAGGTGTTTCAAATGTTGTGTTTTAATTCTAATTAAAAAAAAAAAACTTCTGCAAGCTTTTGAGCCCTCAAAAGGTTTGAGGGAAATTAATAAATATATCTGACAGCTTTGTTTTTTATGTAACAATGAAATATACTTATGCTAATCTGGGGCACCATCAGAACAATGTGTTGACTGCATAAAAATGTCAGAACTCCCAATCAGTCATAAACCCTACACCTTGACTGGAATTTTAGCCAAAGTAAACTTCTAGCAGAGTATCCAACAATCCCAGATTGTTCAAGTTTACAAGTCAAACGTCTGACAATATTCCACAGTGTCCCAAAATACCCCAAGAACAACAACCCACAGCATACTAAGTAAATTACGGCTAGATGAGGCATAACGCCAACAGCAAACAAAGACCCTAATTTCTTACCATGCTACCCTGCATGGTACTGGCATGTCCTGTTTCATGGGTAAAACAGCCTGTTTATAACAATACAATATGTATAACTGAGCTGAGAATTATGGTAGAATAGACTCTCTGCTGTCCAGAGGAACCAGCTCTAAGTAACACACGATCCTCCCTATTTAATACATTTTATGTGTATTTTTATGAAGGCAGTTCACTCATATTCTCACTGACACTGTTAACCAAAAATGCAGAGCTGTAAGCATTCCAGAAAACTATACTTTCAAATGGATTGTTCATGTTTTGTATTTTCTAACATATGATGTCTTTCTTTCTGTCTTTCTTTCTTTCTTTCTTTCTTTCTGTCTTCCATACATGTGCTTCCCTCTGGCAGAAATGTGCTCGGTGAGGGATGGTGTTATGGTGGGGAAGGTTATTGTTGAACTTCAGCCAGACTACGCTGACAGTCTGTTCTGCCACATGATTCATTCTTTCCGCAGCAAAACTTTTGGTCTTGCAGGATTTACATGGCCTTCTGGGAACTCTTCACAATAAACCCAGACGTCTTCTACCTCCCTCACACTCTTTGGCATTTTTAAGACAATAGTCCAGTATCACTGAAAAGTATACATATATAAATTCAAAATCCATTTTCCATTATTGCTGCAGTAATACTTTCATGTTTTTAATTAGTGCTACGCTGTACAGGATTTTACCATGAAGTAGTGCTCATGATGATATACTGTAGTTGTTTGGGTAATTAACAAAGATACCATGGAGCATCTTTGGGTGTCTCATTCAGACCCTTTGGTGTGAAGGGAAAGGAGGACGAGAACTGAAATTCTGCTGATGAGGAGCAGCACAAACACAGAGTGGACATGCTCCTTTCTCTGGGAACATCCCTGGAGCTCAGGCTCGGTTTAACACACTGCTAACACATTGCAGTGCACTAGAGAAGCGCATTGTAGACATCTAACAGAAACAGCTATGAAGCTTGTCAGTACATGCATAGCTGTTGAAGTGTCTACAGCATGGTCCTCTTGTGTTAATGACGTTCCACACATCGCCACCGCACACAGGAGGTGGTCCCTGGGCCACCTTGGAAACCACACCCACAGCCCTCAGGTCAGAGCAGAGGCAGAGGGATGGTAGGGGAAGTGCTGGGGGTTTAGAACTGACAAATGTTTTATTTGTGTAGACATTTTTATGTATCAGGATGCCTAGCACTATGTAAAGTGAGTTTAAAGGCCAGAATAGAAGCATTTCTGTTATTTAACTGATGGGATCATCTGGTTCAATTCCCGCCTTGGGTCTGTGTGTGTGGAGTTTGCATGTTCTCCCTGTGCTTGGTGGGTTTTCTCCGGGTGC